>SJYC01150642.1:0-25824 GCA_006408675.1 Madoqua kirkii
TAATATACAGCATATAATAGGTAGATGATAATATTTTTTGAATGAATAATGAAAATCAATGGTGAAAATGTTAACTTGAAAATGAAGTAATTAGGTAATGATCAGATCTGAATTTCAATGTGGTGGTTCAAAAAGCGAATTTTTATTCACATTTCTCTTTAATAGTCACTAAATATTAGATATTTTGTCAATGATAATCTGTAAGATACTTTCACAATGGAGATATATTATTCCTCTTAGAATTATTAACTAATGGAAAAATATGCTAACCATGAATATGTCCACTGATTATACAGATTTTTGTTTTGCACGTTTTTTTGTCTTTGTTCAATTGTACTGCTTAGACGACAGAGGATGAGATGGCTGGATGGCATCACCAACTCGATGAACGTGAGTCTGAGTGAACTCCGGGAGATGGTGATGGACAGGGAGGCCTGGCGTGCTGCAATTCACGGGGTCGCCAAGAGTCAGACAACTGAACTGAACTGATTCCCAATCCAAAAGCTATGTCAGTTAGCTTAATACTGGAGTGAGTTGCCATTCTTTTCTCCAGGGGATCTTCTTCATCCAGGGATCAAACCTGGGTCTTCTGCAGATTTCAGGCAGATTCTTTACTGTCTGAGTCACCAGGGAAGCCTCTTAAGTATATGTAGTAATTACCTAATGGTAGTGCAGATGAGATAATCAATGAAATTTGTTGTTTATGTAATAACTACTCAGATCATAGTTATGAATGATTTCAAGTCATTAAAGAATCACTGAATTATTCCTTTAAATGGAACCTTCTTTAATGCTTCTGCCTCTAGTTAGAAACACACCTAACATCCTACTGTTAAGGATAGTCAGAAAACAATAATTGAAAAGCTTTCATTTTACAGTTTATCACTGCAGGTAAAAGTCCAAAATTTCTTTCCAACTTGAAGCCCAGTGATATCTTCAGCTAATTCTTTGAGCTTTCCATTAAATTTTATAACAATTGAAATTTTTTTAGTTTTCTTGAGTTTTGATTTTCTCCTCTGTTTCACAAGATTAGTTATCTAATCATGAGAATAAGCTATGATTGACCATTACATGTCACTGATTAAAGAAATTTTTGAAATAATTTCTTAAATGTTTGCTACAGCAAAATCTTTCACATCATGAAATGCTTGCTAGGGTAAGAGAAGTGATGGAAAGAAGATGGTAATTACAAGGAAAAAATAATGCTAAAAACAATGTTTAATATTTTAAAGAAATTTAAAAACAAAGTATACATTCTAGTGTTCTAGTCACTTTAGTTGGAAAGTGGGGAGAATCGCAGTATTACTCCTCTTTGGAGTTTGGATTAAACATCACAGCTAAATCTTCTAAACTCCTACCTCTTCTCTGTGTCATTCACTTGCAATGAATTGTGTTGTGCTTTATAACACCTTTCATGCCACTGGTGGTTTTAACTTTCTGTGCTATATTTATCAATTCCATGAAAACGCTTGTTTATTAGATGATTTTGACATGAAGGAATCATTTACATCTGTAAGTTTAAATACTTTTCCCTTTTATCGACTACCTACCTTTCAAATCTTTAGTAAGTTTTGCTATTATATTTAGGCTTTTTTTTGGTCTCTTTTCCTTAACCCTTTGAATTCCAAATATAAATGAAAAACTTACTACATCGGTAACTACAAGAGAGGCCACTTCCAGGTAGCTAGTAAAAACTCCAACTACTGTATTTTTAGAACATATTTTATATATATTTCATATGATGCTTACTATCGGATCTTTTGAATAGATAAATTCTCTAATTATTAACTTTAAACTTTGTAGACAACTAATATGTTCTCAACTTTTTAGATTCCTGCAAAATTTTTTTGAATTTGCTATACCTCTAACCATAATGGAATTAATTTTATCGGTATCTTAGCCTAATTATTCTTTGTTTACATTAAGTGGGAATTACTGTGGTCATCTTTTTAATATGTGCATGACCTCTAAAAGCACCCAGTACATCTTCAATAAATATTTTTGTTTTATATTGAATAAATAAAGGATTTTGAAAAAAAATTCTTTACAAAATATTATGTATATTTTTTCCTGCATTAAGTACACAGTTGTACAAGTCACTAATTTAGAAAAGAAAAAAAAGATTATAGTGGGTCAGTAACAATTAGCATGTCTAGAAAGTTAGTAACACACTTTTTATACATTCTTAATTTGTTTTGAAAGTGAAAGTTGCTCAGCTGAGTCTGACTCTTTGCAACCCCATGGACTATACAGTCCATGGAATTCTCCAGGCCAGAATACTGGAGTGGGTATACTTATTTTCATTTATATTGAAGAAAAAGTGAGAATTTAGTCAATATAGATATAGCTTTGACTTTGAGTTATACATTTTTAATATATTGATTAGTGATGTTTGTAGTATTATGTTTTAGCAAAATCATAAGATTTTATGTCAGTGGTGGAAAATCAGGAACTATCATAATCAGGAACTATTTCAAAACATGAATAAATGAACAATCTATGAATTTGTATTTGTAACATTTTTGTTGATTATTTTCTTTCCTCATTATAAAATGTTAAAAAGGTGAGATAATTTGATTCATAAATTTATTTGAATTAAAAATAATATAAGAAAATTGTATCTCCACTGGTTTTTTTAAAAGCATTTGCTTCTTCAAATGCTTTTCATTTCTGACTAATCTGTAGTATTCAGCAGATACTGAAATAGTTTATAATGAGAAGAAATACTCTTGGGATATAAAATTGCTTCAGGGAAGAAATGTAATATGAATTCAGAAAATAAATAAACTCCCTGGGCTGACCCTCTCATGTGAATTTTAGTAAATGTCTACAACCTGTTCTGTTAATACTAATGATCAGAACATTTATCATAGATAAGATTAAGGAGAAGAATGTCTGAAGACAAAAATTCTATTAACTTTCCTTAGCTGGAGGAGAAGGGGACGACAGAGGATGAGATGCTGGATGGCATCACTGACTCCATGGACGTGAGTCTGAGTGAACTCTGGGAGTTGGTGATGGACAAGGAGGCCTGGCATGCTGTGATTCATGGGGTCACAGAGTCGGACACGACTGAGCAACTGAATTGAACTGAGCTGGTCAATGAGCTGGTCAAAACAAATCAAAGAACTACTTTCCAACTAGACAGAAGCAAATAGCTTGGATCATTGACAACTACTCAATCTAACGAGATACTAAGTAACTTAGCAAGGACAGTCTCAGCTAGAAGTAAAAAGAAAAAGTAATTTGATTTCTCTATGTTGAAGAGTGAAGAGTGACTATATTTTCTTATAGTTTCTACATGAGTCCCAAAGTGTTACAACAAATAAGGTGAAGATTGTAAAATAAAACTTGATGAGTAACAAATAATTTAAACATATAAAAGCAAAAGAATTGTAATGTTTCTATTGAGTTCAAACCATCAAAATACAGTTAAAACTGCAACTAATTATATGGATCAACATTTAATTTGGAATGCCTCTTTTCCTACATGAGTCTTACTGGAACCAATAGTACCCGAAGACTATAGCATGTAGGAAAACACATCAAAATGCTTTTTATTTATTTATTTTTTAATGACATGAACAAATACCCTTTCTTGAATTCTCAAGATCTACTGTAATTTCACTGCTTTTGAAATGGCCCATACAGATTTTTCCTTCATTCACTTAATCTGTATGTTTTAATCTGGATGTATGTCAACATAGTTAAGTAGAAAGTACTGCAAGAGAGTAAGTCAGTCAAGATGGTATTTTGACTGATAAAAATAGTGATATTAGTGAAGCTTTGAGAAACAAAATCGGTCATATTTTAATTAGTAGTAATATTTTCATTTTAGATTTAAGTTTTTCCCTCATTTTGAACTGCTCTCCTACTTGGATCTATTAATCAAAGGTTCCAGTTCTTATGTGGTTTTTCCTCTGTACGTCTCAGAAGTCCTTCAGATGTGTTATGTTTTATACTCAGATATTTTCTCCACTGTGGGTAACTATGAATAATGCGCTTATTTACACTGTATTATTTCTTACAGGCACTTTCCCAACCCAGAGGAAAGCAGACATCACTGAAGAAAAATATCTTACACAGAAGGAGATGTTGAGAAAGACATAACTGACCTTTTACATCTAACATTTATTATTTAACTTTTTCATTCAACATAAAATATATTGTGCCAATTACTTTGATGACTATGGACATGTAAAATACATATCTTCATGTCATCTGTCACTGAGAGAACAAACTTAATCTGGTCCTTAGCATATGGTCCTGAGGAAGTGAGAAATAAAGAACAGATGTTTATTTTATAGGGAGTGGTGCTAAGAATAAGATCTATTAAATGGGCGTCACTTATGAAGGACAATGGACAAACACAGATTTTAAAGAGAATGGCGCACCAAAAGTCAGATCAAGAGGTTTCTAAAGATAAACCTTTTATCCTTCACAAGTTTTTGAAGGACTACCCTGGCGATAAGTTTTACCAAATCAAAGGTTACAAATTAGAATGACAGGGGAGAGCATTCTGTATTCAGGGGCTCTTTTTTATTTTTTTTTAATACAATGAACAAAGGATACAAAATGAATGTAAGGATATATATCCAGTCTTTCATACACTATTTCACACATATAACATCCAGTTTGTACTGCTATAAGTGAACCCAAGTACTGAATTTGGGTAGTATTCAAGTAGATTAGTAATTACTACAAGCATATCTATATGCACACAAAGTTACCTACACACAGATATTAAGCTTTTAACACACAATAAAAAGTGCATTATTTGAAAAGGTAAACAGTTTGCAAATCTCATTTTCAAAGGGAGATATAGTAGGTAAACTAGCAATGTCAATGTATGTTTTCAACCACAACATTTACTGAGGACAGCTTAGGCTAACACAATAAAACTGCAGGCCTATAACAGTGAAAAGGGCTTTCCTGATGGCTTAGACAGCAAAGAATCTGCCTGCAGTGTGGGAGACATGAGCTCTATCCCTGTGTTGGTAAAATTCCCTGGAGCAGGGAATGGCTATTAACTTCAGTATTCTTGCCTGGAGAATTCTGTGGATAGAGGAGCCTGGCAGGCCACAGTCCATGGGGTTGCAAAAAGTTGGACATGACTGGGCAACTAACACAACAACAAGTTAAAAAGAAGGGTCTTTTCTTTTCAACATTACTTAACAAAGTGAAACTGATTTTTTTCCTTCATCAGCTTAGGAAAAAACATTACCATAGAGATGATCTATTTTTAAAAGAAATATCAAAACTGTACTTGACACTTTGTACTCACTTTCTAAGTTAGAACTGATTGATAATTTACATTTCAAGGAGACAACCACTGTAGAAAAATGCATTGTAAGAAAATATAACAATTGCTCTTGTACAATAAGTTGGTTCTATTAATTATGTCACCCAAAACATATTTCATTTCTTGAATGTTCCATCTCAGGAGAATGTATGACCCATTTATTAAATATAGAAAACAGTGTTAATATTACATATATCTATGTTTCTTCATAATCCAAAATCACATCATTTTGGTTCTATTTGCAAAATATTCCTATTATTTTTTCATTTCTCTTTCTAGCCCATATCATTGCTCAAGATACTTTAATATCTTATTTGACAGTCACAGTGACCTCTACTGGTCTCTTTCATTTAAATAGTTTATTCTGCCCTGGTACCAGGACTGTTTTAACCATACATGGATCTCATCGTATTGATGATGTTCAGACACCTTTAGAGGCTTCTAGTATTGATTTAAAACATATATTTTTTAGCAAAGCATTCAGGACACTTCCAATTCCAACACCAATCTATATTTTTTACTTGATCTTAGAGCAGGTTCTCTTTGGCATATGTACGACAGTTGACTTATTATTCTTAAATACTGTTTACATGAAGACCTAAAAGACTTCATTCAGTAAGTATAACATTCGAAAATATCATTTCTCTTCATCCATCAAAGATCAGTTCACACATTAATTCTGGTCCTCCCAGAATTATTCTAGCTTCCTTGTACTGTGCTCTTTCTTACTGGGTTTAACTATGTTATGTACATTATTTCCTTTGAAAAGATTAGGATGGGAGTTAGCTACTCTCAGTGTTGTCCTAATGACTTTCTGTGGGGGGCTGGTTTTTCCTTTTGTTGGAGAGAGAAAAGGATATTTCCCATTCAGAGAGTATGTGATGTCAATATAAGATGATCAGTATCAAAGTCCATAGGTTAAGACTGCTTATATATTAACAAGAAAGCACTACATTACACAGCAAAAGAAACCAAAACAAAATGAAAAAATCAGCCTGTGGAATGGGAGAAAATATTTGCAGATTATGAGACCAATAAGGGCTTAACTTCCAAAATACATAAACAGTTCATACAACTCAAAAAAGAAGCAACCTATTAAAACCTATAGCAAGGGCAGGGGGCAGAAAAACAGACATTTTGCCAAAGAAGAACCACAGATACCAACAGACATAATTGAAAGATGGTCAACATCACTAATTAACAGAGAAATGCAAATGAGAACTACAATAAGGTTCCATTTCACACCAGTCAGAATGAGCATCATTAGTAAGTCAACAAATAACAAATGCTGGAGCAGATGTGAGAAAAGGGAATCCTCCTATACTGTTGGTAAGAACATAAACTGGTGCAGATACTATAGAAAACTGTGGATCCTCCCCAGAAAACTAAAACAAAAACATATTATCTAGAAAATCCACTCCTAATATATATCCAGGCAAAACCATAATTCAAAAAGATTCATGCAGATCTATGCTTACACAGCAGCACTATTCACAATAGCCAGGACATGGAAGCAACCTAAATATACATCAATAGATGAATAGATAAAGAAGATGTGGTACACATATACAATGGAACACTATTCAGCCATATAAAGAACAAAAATAATGCCATTGGCAGCAACATGGATGCAACTAGAGATTATCATACTAGAGTAAGTAAGACAAAGACATGCATCATTTGCTCTCATTTATATGTGTAATCTAAAAAAATGACACAAATAAACATATCTGTAACACAGAAAGAGAATCATGGACATAGCAAATAGACTGGTGGTTGCCAAGAGGTAGGGGTTTGGGGGAGGAAGGCTGTGGGAAGCTGGGGTTAGCAGATGTAAGCTTTTATGAATAGAATGGATAAATGACAAAGTGTTACTATATAACACAGATAATTATATTCAATGTCCTATAATAAGGGCTTCCCAGGTGTTGCTAGTGGTAAAGAACCTGCCTACCAATGCAGGAGACATAAGAGATGAGGATTCAGTTACTGGTTTGGGAAGACCCCTTGGAGGAGGGCATGGCAACCCACTCCAGTATTCTTGCCTAGAGAATCCCATGGACAGAGGAGCATGGTGTACTATAGTCCCTAGGGTCTCAAAGAGTGGACACGACAGAAGCAACTTAGCATTCAAGATACTTTAATATCTTATTTGACAGTCACAGTGACCTCTACTGGTCTCTTTCATTTAAATAGTTTATTCTGCCCTGGTACCAGGACTGTTTTAACCATACATGGATCTCATCGTATTGATGATGTTCAGACACCTTTAGAGGCTTCTAGTATTGATTTAAAACATATATTTTTTAGCAAAGCATTCAGGACACTTCCAATTCCAACACCAATCTATATTTTTTACTTGATCTTAGAGCAGGTTCTCTTTGGCATATGTACGACAGTTGACTTATTATTCTTAAATACTGTTTACATGAAGACCTAAAAGACTTCATTCAGTAAGTATAACATTCGAAAATATCATTTCTCTTCATCCATCAAAGATCAGTTCACACATTAATTCTGGTCCTCCCAGAATTATTCTAGCTTCCTTGTACTGTGCTCTTTCTTACTGGGTTTAACTATGTTATGTACATTATTTCCTTTGAAAAGATTAGGATGGGAGTTAGCTACTCTCAGTGTTGTCCTAATGACTTTCTGTGGGGGGCTGGTTTTTCCTTTTGTTGGAGAGAGAAAAGGATATTTCCCATTCAGAGAGTATGTGATGTCAATATAAGATGATCAGTATAAAAGTCCATAGGTTAAGACTGCTTATATATTAACAAGAAAGCACTACATTACACAGCAAAAGAAACCAAAACAAAATGAAAAAATCAGCCTGTGGAATGGGAGAAAATATTTGCAGATTATGAGCCAATAAGGGCTTAACTTCCAAAATACATAAACAGTTCATACAACTCAAAAAAGAAGCAACCTATTAAAACCTATAGCAAGGGCAGGGGGCAGAAAAACAGACATTTTGCCAAAGAAGAACCACAGATACCAACAGACATAATTGAAAGATGGTCAACATCACTAATTAACAGAGAAATGCAAATGAGAACTACAATAAGGTTCCATTTCACACCAGTCAGAATGAGCATCATTAGTAAGTCAACAAATAACAAATGCTGGAGCAGATGTGAGAAAAGGGAATCCTCCTATACTGTTGGTAAGAACATAAACTGGTGCAGATACTATAGAAAACTGTGGATCCTCCCCAGAAAACTAAAACAAAAACATATTATCTAGAAAATCCACTCCTAATATATATCCAGGCAAAACCATAATTCAAAAAGATTCATGCAGATCTATGCTTACACAGCAGCACTATTCACAATAGCCAGGACATGGAAGCAACCTAAATATACATCAATAGATGAATAGATAAAGAAGATGTGGTACACATATACAATGGAACACTATTCAGCCATATAAAGAACAAAAATAATGCCATTGGCAGCAACATGGATGCAACTAGAGATTATCATACTAGAGTAAGTAAGACAAAGACATGCATCATTTGCTCTCATTTATATGTGTAATCTAAAAAAATGACACAAATAAACATATCTGTAACACAGAAAGAGAATCATGGACATAGCAAATAGACTGGTGGTTGCCAAGAGGTAGGGGTTTGGGGGAGGAAGGCTGTGGGAAGCTGGGGTTAGCAGATGTAAGCTTTTATGAATAGAATGGATAAATGACAAAGTGTTACTATATAACACAGATAATTATATTCAATGTCCTATAATAAGGGCTTCCCAGGTGTTGCTAGTGGTAAAGAACCTGCCTACCAATGCAGGAGACATAAGAGATGAGGATTCAGTTACTGGTTTGGGAAGACCCCTTGGAGGAGGGCATGGCAACCCACTCCAGTATTCTTGCCTAGAGAATCCCATGGACAGAGGAGCATGGTGTACTATAGTCCCTAGGGTCTCAAAGAGTGGACACGACAGAAGCAACTTAGCATTCACAGATCCTATGATAAACTATAATGGAAAAGATTATAAAAAGGAATGTCCATATACATATAGAGAGGTGTAATTGAATCATTTTGCTGTACAGAAGAAATTGACACAAATTGTAAATCAACTATGCTTCAATTAAAAAAACACAAAATTTTATTCTCATAAGAAAAAATCAGCTTCAAGGGAAATAAAGATAGCACCAGGTTAAAAGGCTAGACTTTATATTCAGAGTTACAATTATTTTCCAATAAAAACAATTCAAGTGTTCTCTCAAGAAAATTTTCACACTCCTTGATGAGCAAGGTAAGAGATCTGGAGACCCTTTTACTAATTGTGTGTGATGAGAAAACAGCTCTTTCTCATCCCTTATAAGAAGGTAACAACAACACACTTTAAGACCCTGCATTAAATATTCATATCTTTTAGTAAGTGATAGAATTCAAGTGGGATAATTGTTTCCTGGGATGTGATTTCTCTTGGGTAACTATAGAAAAACTACTTGTTTTCTCCTGGGATCTGTTCATTCGCAAGCTCTAAGCACATCAATCGCATGGTTCCTTTCCCTCATGCTCTCTTGTTATCTTCCTCCATTAGGCACAATTACTCGGTTACTGCCACCAAATTACCATCAATTAATATCAAATTGAGAAAACAACCAGATTGTTGCTCACTAAAAGTTGGGGGAAAATACCTCCAAGAATTTGACCATTTTAGTTCAGTTCTGTAGCTCAATCGTGTCCAACTCTTTGTGAGCATGAATCGCAGCACCGCAGGCCTCCCTGTCCATGACCAACTCCCGGAGTTCACTCAGACTCGCGTCCATTGAGTCAGTGATGCCATCTAGTCATCTCCTCCTCTGTCATCCCCTTCTTCTCCTGCCCCTAATCCTTCCCAGCATCAAAGTCTTTTCCAATGAGTCAACTTTTTGCACGAGGTGGCCAAAGTACTGGAGTTTCAGCTTTAGCATCACTCCTTCCAAAGAATTTGACCAGTGTTCAGTAAGTGCTTGAAGTTAGCTACACCATCTTGTAACTGTATCCATTTAACAGAACTGTATATTTATTCTTTGAAAGTAACCAAATCTGCTATCCTTTTTTCTCTTAAATAACTGAAATTTCCTCATTATTTTTAGTTAGAATTAAAAGATTTATAATATCAAGATGAACATAGTAACTGAAAATACTCCTCCAAAAAAGAAGAGAGATCTCATAATGACTGTCATTAACAATGTCACAAAATGAAGACACCTCTCAGACATACTTAGAATTTCTAAAATTATATCCTTCAATGTAGTGGATACATCTCACAATTTAAGAGTCATCTGAGCTTGAAATTCAGATTAATAAATTACTTATTGGATGACAGGAAAAGTTATATAACTTTCAATACTTTTAATAATTATCTAGGCGGGCTGTAGTCCATTGGGTCGCAAAACAGTTGGAAATGACTTAGCAATGAACAACAACAAACCACTGATACATGTCCTATTTCCTCCCCAGGATGTTCATAAAGATAAAATAATGTAAAGACATTTTACAAAATATAAAAATATTTCCTGTGCTACTTGTATTTGATATGGTTATTGACTTTAAGTAGAATATTTTTATTATTCTAACCTGTGGAATATTTCACATTTGGAACTGACCTAAAGGTGTATTTTCCAATTGATATTTCACAGTTGTCAGAACTTCATAAAATAGTAATATAGCATTCTTACAGATAAAAGGGCAGTGAAGTTAAGGTACTAATTAAGAAACTTGATATTAAGAAAAAGACAGAAAACTGTAGGGTTTTTTTGCTAGTAGACCTGTTTTGCAAGAAATACTAAAAAGAGTCCTACATGAGAAAATGAACAGTTACAAGACAATAATTGAACTCATGTGAAGAAATAAAATTACCAGGAAAGATAAGCACATAGGGAAATCACAAACATAGTAAAAATGTGTTTTTTTTTTGCCTTAATATCAGTATCAAATATAAAAGTAAATGTAAAAAGTGATTATAAAACTATATTGATGGATTATGACTTATAAAGATGTAATATTTATGATGGTAACAGCACTTAGGCATAGGAGACAGAGATGTATGTTCTGTGTACTCCTAAAATAAAGTTGGGATTACCCAAGCAGGATCATTTTAAGTGAAGATGTTAATTGTAATCACTAGGGCATCCATAAGTATATAGTAAAAAGAAAGCGGGCGTGGGGGAATAACATACTAGATAAATATCTATCACAAAGAAGGCAACAACTAACGCTGAAGAAGCTGAAGCTGAACAGTCCTATTAAGACCTATAAGACCTTCAAGAACTAACACCAAAAACAAACAAAAACTGTCCTTTTCATCATAGGGGGCTGGAATGCAAAAGTAGGAAGTCAAGAAATACTGTGAGTAAAAGGCAAGTTTGACATTAGACTACAAAATGAAGCAGGGCAAAGGCTAACAGAGTTTTGCCAAAATAATGTACTGGTCACAGCAAATACCTTCTCTTTCAACAACACAAGAGACAACTCTACATGTGGATGTAATCAGATGGTCAATTGAAATCAGACTGTTTATATTATTTGCAGCCAAAGACAGAGAAGCTCTATACAGTCGGCAAAAACAAGACTGGGAATTGACTGTGGCTTAGATCATGAACTCCATATTGCAAAATTCAGACTAAAATTGAAGGAGTAGGGAAAACCACTAGGCCACTCATGTATGACCTAATTCAAATCCTTTATGATTGTACAGTGGAAGCAACAAATAGATTCAAGGGATTAGATCTGACAGAGTGCCTAAAGAACCATAGACGGGGGTGTGTAACACTGTATAGGAGTTGGTGATTAAACTATCCCCAAGAAAAAGAAATGCAAAAAAGCAAAATGGTTGTCTGAGGAGACCTTGTAAATAACTGACGAAAAAAGACAAAAGGGAAGAAATAACTATATGAATGCAGAATTCCATAGAATAGAAAGGAGAGATAAGAAAGCCTTCTTAAGAGGACAATGCAACGAAACAGGGGAAAACAACAGAATGGGAAAGACTATAGCCTCTTCAAGAAAATTAGGATACCAAGAAAACCAGAAATTCCTGAGCATCTCATGAAAAGAAGGGCACAATAAAGGACAAAAATAGTATGGGCCTAACAGAAGTCGAACATATTAAGAGGTGGCAAGAATACACAGAAGAATTTTATGAAAAGGGTCTTAAAGACCCAGATAACCATGATGGTGTGATCATTCATCTAGAGCCAGATATCCTGGAGTGTGAAGTCAAGTGGGCCTTAGGAAGCATCACTACAAACAAAGCTAGTGAAGGTGATGGAATTCCAGCTGAGCTATCTCAAATCCTTAAAGAATGTGCTGTGAAAGTGCTGCACTCTGTATGCCACAAATTTGGAAAATGCAGCAGTGGTCACAGGACTGGAAAAGGTTAGTATTCATTCCAATCCCAAAGAAGGGCAATGCCAGAGAATATTCAAGATACTGCACAATTGCACTTATCTCATATACTAGCAAGATAATACTCAAAACCTTTCAAGCTAGGCTTCAACAGTACATGAGCCAAGAACTTCCAGATGTAAAAGCTGGGTTTAGAAAATACAGAGGAAACGAGATCAAATTGCCAACATCCACTGGATCACAGAAAAAGCAAAAGAATTCCAGAAAACATGTGCTTCTGCTTCATTGACTACACTAAAGCCTTTGACTGAGTGGATCATAACAAACTATGAAAAATTCTTAAAGAGAAGGGAATACCAGACCACCTACCTGCCAGTTGAGAAATCTGTATGCAAGTCAAGAAACAATAGTTAGAACCAGTCATGGAAAAACAAACTGGCTCAAAATTGGGTAAGGAGTTTGTCAAGGCTGTATATTATCAACCTGCTTATTTAACTTTTATATGCAGAGTGCATCATGCAAAATGCCAGGCTGAATAAAGTTCAAGCTGGAATCAAGATTGCCAGGAGAATCATCAATAATTTCAGATATACAGATAACACCACCCTCATGGCAGAAATTGAAGAGAAACTAAAGAGCCTCTTGATGAAGGTGAAATAGAAAGGTGAAAAATCTGGCTTAAAATTCAAAATACAAAAACTAAGATCATGGTATCTGATCCATCACTTCATGGTAAATAGATGGGGAAACAAAACAGTGGCAGAGTTTATTTCCTTGAGCTCCAAAATCACTGCAGATGATGACTGGAGTCATGAAATTAAAAGACACTTGTTCCTTGGAGGAAGAGCTATGAAGAAACTAGACAGAATATTAAAAAGAAGAGACATCACTTTGCCAACAAAGGTCTGTCTAGTCAAAGCTGTGGTTTCTCCAGTAGTCATTACAGATGTGAGTTGGACCATAAAGAAGGCTAAATGCTGAAGAACTGATACCTTTGAACTGTAGTGCTGGAAAAGATTCTTGAGAGTGCCTTAGACAACAAGGAGATCAAACCTGTCAATCCTAAAGGAAATCAACCCTGAATATTCATTGGGAGGACTGGTGCTGAAGCTCCGATACTTTAACCACCTGATGGGAAGTGCCAACTCATTGGAAAAGACCCTGATGCTGGGAAAGACTGAGGGCAGGAAGAGAAAAGGGGGCAACAGATGAGATGGTTTGATGACATCATTGACGCAATGGACATGAGCCTGAGCAAATCTGGGAGATAGTGAAGGACAGGGATGCTTGGCATGGCACAGTTCATGGGGTCACAAAGAGTTGGACATGATTGAGCAGTTGGAAAACAACAAATGGATTAATAGAAGAATAAAAAAGGCATACAACATACATATAAAGATATCAAAATGGTAGACATAAATCCTACCTTATTATTAATTATATTAAATATAAATTGGCTAAACACTCCAATCAAGAGGCAGCGAATACCAAAACAGTTTTAAAGAAACAAAGAAACCAGGATCCAACTATATGCTATCTGTGGTTCTCATTTTATATTAAAAAACACAAACAGTTTGCAAACAAAAAGATGGAAGAAATATATATACCTTATGTGATGCTTTATTTTATGTGTCAGTCTTACTGATATCTCATGTAAAGCTGCACTTGGTGTTTCTGTCAAGTTATTTTGAGTAACAAAATATTTTAAATCAGAACACAGTAAAGCAAACTGTCCTTGATGTGAAAGGGCTTCATCCAATTAGTCAAAGGCCTAAATAGAGCAAAAACACTAACTATCCCCCATGTAAAATAATCCTTCCTGCTTTATGACCTATGAACTGAGTTATCAGTTTTATTTCAGCCTTTAAATTCAAACTGAAATACTGGCTTTTCCTGTGATGCAAACTGCTAGCCTTTCAACTGAAACTGTATTATGAGTGCTTCTGGTTCTTAAGTCCTTGGTTCAGACTGGATCTAAACCATGAACTATCCTCGGTCCCAGCTTACCAACCGACTTACTCTGCAGATCTTGGGATCTGCCAGCCTCCATAACTGTGTAATCCAATTCCCTATAATAACTAAATATATATAATGTGTAACACATCTTGGCACTTAGATCTGATTGCTCTGTTTCTCTGGACAATCCTGACTAATACACTATGCAAAAAGCAACCAAAAGAGAGATGTAGTTGTTATATAAATATCAGATCGAATAGACTTAAAAACAAGAATGTTATGAGACCCAGATGAATGTTTTTAAACAACAAAAGTATAGATCTATCAAGAAAACAGCAATCACAAATATATGCACCCCAAAACGCACTTTCAGCAAGAAAAAACTGAGAGAATTGTAGGGAAAAAGTAATAACTTAAAAGTAGTAGTGATTTCACTTTAAGCAGAAATTGAACAAGAAAATATTCTGTTTACTTCAGATTGGGACTTGAACACATATGCTGGGGCTCAAACCCAGCCAAACCCATGGTACCTAGTTTCAGGACCTAATTAACTCTGGTTTTTGATGTCTCATCACAGAAAGAATCCAGTGGGAGACAAAGTGATAGGTAAGAAGTGGATTTATTCAAAGAGAAACATACTCCACAGATAGACTGTTGGCCATCCCATTGCAGAGGGTGAGTGCAGAGACCTGGAAATGTTTTTGTAGTTTTTGTTGGCTGGGTACTATCCTAGACTAATGAATGGGATGATTATTCCAGCTATTTTGGGAAGGGGTGGGTATTTCCAAGATCTGGGCCACTACTGCTCTTTGGTCTTTTGATTGTGTCTTGGAAGCTCCAATATTTTGGCCACTTGATGTGAAGGGATAACTCATTAGAAAAGACCCTGATGTTGGGGAAGATTGAAGGCAGGAGGAGAAGGGGATGACAGAGGATGAGATGGTTGGATGGCATCACCGACACAATGGACATGAGTTTGAGCAAGCTCTGGGAGTCAGTGACGAACAGGGAATTATGGTGTGCTGCAGTCCATGGGGTCACAAAAAGTCGGACACAACTGAGCAACTGAACTAACTGGAACTGTCTCGGCGCCTCTGGGTATGTTATTTAGCTTGCTAACTGAGGATCAAGGTCTAGTCGAAGTTGGCTTGTCTGCCATCTTGGACCCATTTGACTCTAATCAGTTTATGTTGTGTCCTCAGGCTATGTCATTCTTTCAAAAGTTGTGCCCTGACCCCTTCCCTCCTGTTTCAGAAATGAAAGACTTGAGAAACACTACATGTGAACTAGACAGAAAAGGAAACTATAAAACACGTCACCCGACACAGCAGGGGAACGTTCTTCTCAAGTGCATAAGGTATTCTCTAATAGACATGGTTTTAGACCATAAAATATACCTCTATAAATTTATAATGAAATCATTCAAAATATGTTATTCAACCAGAAAAATATTAGATTAAAATCAATAACAAGAGGATATTTACAAATATGTGGAAATGAAATAACACATTCATAAATAATCAGTGAGTTAAGGAAGAAATCACATGGGAAATTACAAAACAGCATGAGATTAATGTAAATGAAAACACAGCATATTAAATACATATGAGATACAGCAAAAACAGTGCTTATAAGAAAACCTGTAGCTGTAAATGTCTGTTCCAAAAAAAAAAAAAAAAAGATCACAAAGCAATGTTTAAAAGAAGCTGGAAAGAGAAAACACAATTAAATTCAAAGTTAGCAAAATAAAGGAAATGAAAATGGCAAGAGGGAAATAAAATAGAAAATAGAAAAGCAAAAGTTAAAAAAGATCAACAAATCTGAAACTGTGTTCTTCAAGACCAATAGAATTGTCAAACCTTTAGTAACAGTGACTACTCTAAAAAATTTGCAAATTATAAGTTAGAAAGTGAATCACCATAAATCTTACAGATATAAAAGTAACTATGGGGAAATACTATAAACAACTGGATGCCAAAATTTATACCCTAGGTTAATGGAAAAATACCTTGAAAGACACAAACTACCAAATCTGATGGAAGAAACTGAAAATCTGAATAAAAAAACACAATTAAATTCAAAGTTAGCAAAATAAAGGAAATGAAAATGGCAAGAGGGAAATAAAATAGAAAATAGAAAAGCAAAAGTTAAAAAAGATCAACAAATCTGAAACTGTGTTCTTCAAGACCAATAGAATTGTCAAACCTTTAGTAACAGTGACTACTCTAAAAAATTTGCAAATTATAAGTTAGAAAGTGAATCACCATAAATCTTACAGATATAAAAGTAACTATGGGGAAATACTATAAACAACTGGATGCCAAAATTTATACCCTAGGTTAATGGAAAAATACCTTGAAAGACACAAACTACCAAATCTGATGGAAGAAACTGAAAATCTGAATAAACAAGTAAAAAAACAATCTGAATTAGTTTTTCGAAAACCCTCTTACAAGACCCAAAAAATATAGGAAACCCAGGTTCGATTCCTGGGTCGGGAAAATCCTCTGGAGAAGGAAATGGCAACCCACTCCACTATTCTTGCCTGGGAAATCCCATGGACAGAGGAACCTGGTGGGTTACAGTCCATGGGGTCGCAAAGAGTCGGACACGACTGAGCGACTTCACTTTCACTTTCATTTTTGGGGGCTCCAAAATCACTACAATTGGTGATTGCAGCCATGAAATTAAAAGACGCTTACTCCTTGGAAGAAAAGTTATGACCAACCTAGATAGCATATTCAAAAGCAGAGATATTACTTTGCCAACTAAGGTCCGTCTAGTCAAGGCTATGGTTTTTCCAGTGGTCAGGTATGGATGTGAGAGTTGGACTGTGAAGAAAGCTGAGTGCTGAAGAATTGATGCTTTTGAACTGTGGTGTTGGAGAAGACTCTTGTGAATCCCTTGAACTGCAAGGAGATCCAGCCAGTCCAACCTAAAAAAGATCAGTCCTGGGTTTTCATTGAAAGTACTGATGCTAAGGCTGAAACTCCAGGGACCACTCCAGGGACCACGCCACTTTGGCCACCTCATGCAAAGAGTTGACTGGAAAAGACTGATGCTGGGAGGGATTGGGGGCAGGAGGGGAAGGGCACGACAGAGGATGAGATGGCTGGATGGTATCACCGACTCAATGCACATGAGTTTGCATAAACTCTGGGAGTTGGTGGTGGACAGGGAGGCCTGGTGTGCTGTGATTCACGGGATCGCAAAGAGTTGGACATGACTGAGCGACTGAACTGAACTGAACTGAACTGAAGGGGTGTAAAGGAAGTAAGAGTATGTGAGGAAAGCCCCCTGACAGCTCTGAGTCGCCCCACGCAGAATTCTGAGGCTACAACAGCCCATTAGCGGAGATGGCCAGACTTTGATACTTTTGCCTGGGTGATCACTGGGGCCACCCCAACAGGGGAGCTACCTTGGGCAAGGCGACTCTACAATAGAGCCCTTGGGGGCGGGGGTGGAGTGCTGAGGACTGTCTGCCGTGCTTTCCCTGTGGTTGGTGCAGCAAATCCATCCTTGAAGGGAGACCTGAGTGACAGGAGAGCAGTGGGGAGGTGGTGGTCACCAAGAGCTTCCCAGAGGGGGTGGCCTGCCAGCTGTCACCTTGGTTGGAAGAAGGGGAGCTGGAGAGCAGACTGAGGGAGGATGTGACTCACCTCCATGCTTAGGGGAGCTGGAGTTCTGGATCCCTGTTTCCAAGGGACATCATTTGATTCCATTAACACCCAGGGAGTGCATATGCAGCTCATCTGTGCCAGGCAGTGGTAGTGCGGGTGTGGCTCTCATTGGATGTAGGTCGTGGTGCTTTTACCTCCACTCCCTCCTAACTGCTGCACCCCTATGACCCACTGTCTGCACTCCTTCTGGACTGATCTTTACAAAAACAAATCAGATATGCAACTCCTCTGCTGAAAACACAAATTAGATTAAAACCCCAGCTCCTTCTTTGCCAGGGCCTGGGGGTCCCTCTTTCATCTGCCCCGCCCATACTCCCACCTCACCTCCTGAGTTCACCTGTGGGTTACCCAGCCCCAGGCCATGCCCAAGTAGGTCAGCCTTAGAGCTTTGCCAATTACTGCTGCCCCTGCCTGGAACCACTTTCCCTCCGTATGTTCACAGAAGCGCTTCCTGTGAATGTAGAAGGCCTCAGCTCAATGTCACCTCCTCCAAGAAGCCTTCTCTGATTATTCACTTGAGGCATTCCTTTTTCATATTTACTCAGCAAATATTTATGGAGCACTCACTATGTTCTGGGCTTCCCTGGTGGCTCATATGATAAAGAATCCCCCTGCAACGGGGGAGACCTGGGTTGATTCCTGGGTGGGGAAGATCCCCTGGAGGACAGCATAGCAACCCACTCCAGTATTCTTGTCCATGGGGTCGCAGAGTCGGACATGACTGAGCGACTAAGCACAGCACAGCAGCACCATGTTCCAAGTACTTTTCCAGGAGGTAGGGATAACAGAGTGATCTAGAGAGTCCAAACCTTGTCCTCTTGGAGATTATACTATACTGGGAAAGAGATCAATACTCAAGTGTAGATTAAAACAAAACACGATTTCTGAGAGTGCTGTGAAAAAGCGAGAGCAAGTTAAGGGGACAGCGTGTCTGGGTCGGGGTCTCAGACATCCAAGCTCACAGCCTCCTCACCCCACCCACGGTGAGGCTCTGGGAGAGGGAAGACACCAGGGCTGCGGGGACGGTTACCTGGCCCCACCCTCGAGGGCGGGATACGGGCAGTGCCGGGCCAGATCCCGTCTCGCAGCCTCGCTGCACGCTCGCGGTCGCCGCCCTGGAGGCGCGCTCGCTCCCGGGAAGAGCGCGCTAGTGCGGGTCACCAGGTGAGACGGCCGCGCGGCCTGGGGGCGGGTCCGGGCGGGGCCCCGCCCCCGAGCCGTCCATAAATGCGCAGGGCGGGCGGCCACCGCTGTAAGGAGTGCTGCTGGCAGGTGACCTCGAGCTCGGTTTCCCCCGCGTCCCGTCCGCCGCGCGCCTGGGTCGGGCCGGGCTCGGAGCCCCAGCCATGCTGTTCTGGCACACGCAGCCCGAGCACTACAACCAGCACAATCCCGGCAGCTACCTGCGGTAAGGGGCTCGCGCCGGGGTCCGCGGGCGGGGCGCCGTCTGACGTCCGCGGGCCGGGAAAGCAGCGGCCCGGCTGGGGATCCCGAGCGCCCCCGCCGCCTCCTTACTCTGTGCCCTTTGGGGATTGTGGGAGATCTGCCCAGACTCCCGCCTGGGACAGACAGACCGACCCTGGCGAGACCCGACGCTCGGAGTTGCGGGCCAGCGCGGGAGGTGGGTTTGCAGACCCTAGTGCTCGCGGGGCTACTCCCCGATGACGCCGGGCGGGCGCGGAGCGCACGTCTCTGGGTCGCAATCTCCTCGGGGTCTTTCCACCTCTCCGTCTCCCCTCTCCCCGCTCGCGTCGAAGAGGAAACTTCCTTCGCCGGTCTGGAGCTGTCCCGGGAAATCTAGTCCCCTGCTCTTTGCCCCTCTCCGCCCGGGTCCCTCTCCGAGCCTCGCGTCCTCGCCAGTGTCCTTGGACCGCCCGAGGGGCGAGCGAGCGGCGAGCGCGGCCCTGCGTTCCGCCTAGCGGACCTGCAGCGGGGGCGGGCGGGGGCTCGGGAGGGACCGGGTGCCCTCTCCCACTAGGTGGTCTTGGTATGTGGGTCCGAGGCCCGCACGTTGATTGCCCTTGATGGAAATCTTTCTTCTTCTGCAGGGATTTGACTAGTGCTCTTCAGAGGGAAAAGTAAGTCCTGCCTGTTTTGCAAAGTTCTCTCTCCTGTCCCTTTGAAGGAAGTGGCACCCCCGTTAGCTTCAGTTCCTGGAGGATTGTTTTTCCCTGCTGTGCAGCTGGCTGGGTACTAATGGGCAGTCATTTCACTTTCTGAACTCGCCTGAACCAGCTTTAGCCTGTCTTTATTTCCATCCTAGTCATAGTTTATGAAATGTGCCTAATTTAACCCAAAGGGCATTTGATGTGAGCTCAGAGAAAGTGAACCGTGGGCCAGACCACCTCACAGAGAGAGCTGTCCTGCCTGCAATTATTTTATTTTTGACCTCTAAAAGTTCCAACTCAGATTTACCAGTACAGGTGATGTGGAAATCCTAGCTTTGATAGATATTTGTCCAGTAGTCTTCTCTGAAGACAGCCCATTCCAGCAGGCAAAGGAATGGTTGGGAATAAGTGATATGTCTCCTGTGTTTTATTCATGGGCAAGAGAGGTAGGAGATGGCATAAGCCTAGGGTTTTAATTAAGGACTTATGTCTCACAGCAGACCATGGTAATCCACCAGAGGCAGGCTGTTCTGGGAGGTGTTAAGCCCACCAGGCAGACTTTTTTTTTTTTTCCTGCATTGTGTGGTATATGGAATTTTAGTTCACTGACCAGGGATTGAACTGGAGTCCCCTGCAGTAGAAGCCAGGAGTCTTAACCACTGTACCTCCAGGGAATTCCCCACTGGGCAGATGTTAATCTCTGGCAAAAGACTGTGTCCATTCACTTACTCAAAATGCTACAATGGAATACATTTTTGTTGTATTGCAGGATGCAATTTTAGTTGTAATTTTGCCTCCATTTTAGTTTGTAGTGATTCAGTTTGTTACTGTACCTTATAAATGACTTTGAAGGTGACCCTGAGTGAAGAAGTGAGTGTATGTAAAACTTCCTGGACACCGAAAATGTCATCCCTTTAGGGAATAATTCTCTTGAACTAGAGGTGCCCTTACTTTAAGAGTTTGGTATTGCATTCATCCTGCTGAGGTGGTTGGGAATTGGGGTAAAAGGTGCTATAAGGCCATGTGGGTCTCTGAGGTCATATGGGGACCATGGATAAAGACTCATTTGGTCCACTCTCTCTTTTTTTATGTTATTTCTTGGAAGCCAAGGCTTTCACACTTGTAGAAGTTGACCTTGATGGATGCCCTGGGAAGGGTCCATGAACATGCCCCTGGTCCCCCTAGAGTGAAGAACATCTTGTTCTTTTGCTTGGTTTGTGCATTTAATTTTGGTCATCTCGTCACTGTGCAGCATTTCTTCAAGTTGTCTGACCTTCCTGCGGTAGTGGTCTGTACTCCTTTCTTCCCTACTTCTGTTTGATGTTCTGGTGACTTTTATTCCTCAGCAGATAAGGATACCAGGATTGAAATAAGTTACTGTTGAGTGATGGCTCTTCCCCCAACCCTGGCTGCCCCCACCTTTTTTCCTTTTTTTTAATTTAAAGGCAGCAGCCCATGGATTATTAATTTAACATGGTCAGGGCAAACATGAAATTATGCAGTCCCCCGGGAATCAGATCTCTTTGCTTATCCCCCATTCCTGGATAACCACTTAGATTGGGCATGTGCCTCAATATGGACAAGGGAAGGCATGAGGTGGGGGACCCAGGACAGTGGGTGGTGGCAGGGGAGGCCCTCCATAACGGAAGGTTTCTTGGTGAGCCACAGCTGGACTTTTCCTTCTGAAAGTTGGTCTGTCATGCTGGGGTATGTGCCTGGCTTGTGTTTTAGATACTAGTGTAAGGAACTGTATGAGGAATAGATTGTATCAGTGACTCTGCTGTTTACATAGTGAAGTGGGGTCAGTGAATCTGATTCAGCACCCAGGACACTCGGAGGGTGGAGGCCTATCAAGATAAGGGCACAGGACCTTTTTTTGGCGCCAGTGTCCATGCTATAATCCCTTCATAATCCAGAGAGCTTAACCAAGTCCCTCTTGCTTGCAAGTCATTCATGTTCTCAAAGATTTTGTTTTTCCTTGGGGATGCACTTAAAAAAGCACATCTAGAAATAAGTTCTCCAGTCCTAGACTGACGTGAAGCTGATTTTTTGGATCTGATGGGAATTTTTGTTTAGAGATGGAGGACAAGAATCTTTGAGCATCTCAGTATTTTCCTTTTGGATGGGAAAACTGAATTGAAACCGTGGTTGTTCTTGTTTTGCAGTTAAGAGATAGTAACATGATCCTTAAAATAGGGTTTATGGGCCAGCTGTCCTTTCTTTTTAGAAATATTTCTCAGTTTTTATGAGTGAAATAGACAGTTTCTGTACCTGCATGGTTTACAGAGCCTAGAGAATAGGATTGTCTTGGTCTGAGATGTGACCAATAGCTAGAAGAGTTATTTAAAAAATAAAATATTTCATTTGAGTTCTTGTTATAAAAGTCAGACACTTGTGGATGGAAACCACGTGACATCTGAATTAATCTCTCAAAGGTCACAGAAAGAAAGTAGAATCATCCAGGGTTGGTCTCCTCCATTGGGAAGCACTTTAGAGTATTTGTGACGTCGTGTAGGGAGCTGAACCTGCTAGCTGCGCTAGGCTGGGCTGTGTTGCCATTGGGGTTGGCCGCTTAGTCCTGCCTTTGCACATTGGCTCCGGGGGCCCTGCTCCTGACCCCTCCCTCCTGTGTGTTGCAGCGACGTCCTTGCTCTGCCCATCTTCAAGCAAGAAGAGCCCCAACTGTCCCCGGAGAACGAGGCCCGCCTGCCGCCCCTGCAGTATGTGCTGTGTGCTGCCACATCCCCAGCTGTGAAGCTGCACGAAGAGACTTTGACCTACCTCAACCAAGGTAGTGCTGGAGCGCCGGGCCAGGGTGGAGCCTGGGGGCTGAGGGTGCCACCCAGCAGTGGGGAGTTGACCTGAATGACTCATTTGGGCCTATTTCCTCGTCAGGGTGGGAGAGATGGGGTTTGGGAAGGGGTTTCTGGTGTCAGATGGCATCTGTTTCCTAGCTGTGAGACTTCCCAGCCTCAGTGTTTTCTTCCCGCAAAGTGGACACATCAGCTCTGTCTCACTCAGGCCAAACAGTGTTTCACTTTCCTCGTGTGGGATGATGCTCGGTGAATGGCAGCCATAGTTATACTTGCTATTTGCTGGGGCCACACCTGGTGCCCTTTGCTGGACATAGATTGAACACCTTTGGTGTATGGGGTCAGCTGCCCTTTCTGGAACTGCACCTATCAGTGATGGGAAGGCCCATCCTCGAGGCTGGATTCCACATGTGCCAGGCAGGAGCCCTTTGTAGCGACGGGGACAAGCGTGCTCACTGTGTCCTGGGAGAAATGGCACGGGGTTTGGACTTTGCATTCCGATCACCGCCCTTCCCAGCTCTGTGACTTCCCCTCGGAGCCTCAGTGTGTCACCTGCAAAATGAGAAGTGTTATTTTGTGACATTTGAGAGAGTTAAGGTATGTGAAGTGCAGTTTCCATTTCTGATGTTCTTTATCAGGACAGATGGACCAGTGGCCTAACCAATGACCTTTCTGTGGTTTTCGTGTGGTTGTGTGTCTGTGTTGATTGTCCTTCCTCCCTGGACCACCTCAGAGGCCCTGGCATTCAGTAGAATCATTGCCCCTGCGTTTCGAATGGGAGGAGCCAAGGAGCTGGGGGACACGGTGCTTTCTGGAGGGAGGCGGTGGCGGGGGCAGCAGTGTGGTTACAATTCATCCTACACGGGCAGCTTCCTTTCTGTAGAACTTTGACTCCCCGATTTGGGAAACGGAAGTCCAGACAGGGTGGGGGCGGGATGGAAGACCAGCCTGCCATCAGGCTTACCTCTGACAGCTCAACCTGCCCGCTTCTGGGCCAGGAACGAGCTCAGAATTAGCAGGTGGCTCTGTGTGTGCCTCTGGATGTGGCCAGGGGATGGGCATGCTTATCCCTGTGAGTGGCTCAGTGGCCTCAGTGGGTCCCCAGCCCGGGCTCAGGCAGCTCTTGGGCACCTGGCTCGGGCCCTGAGATCGATGTTGTGTCTGCTGAGGCCGGTGACCCCTGACGGCAGGTGTCCGGGCTGGTGGAAGAATGCCTCTGTGTGTCTCTGCTTGTTGGTGGAATGGCTTTGGCCTTTTTCCTTTCTCTTTCATGGAAGGTCAGATGCTACCAACTTATGTTCCTTCAAGCAGCGGCTGTCCTCCCCTGGGCCTCTGCTCTCTTGCCTAAGTGTCACATGAAGAAGCTCGGTGATGTTTACAGAGCGCAGGGGTCTGGGGTGGTTCTTGTTCCTCGCCCGTCGTGGGGTCTGAGGCCCTGCTGGACCTGCTGCTGGTCTAGTGTGCCCACCTCTCGCACTGCTTCCCACCCTGTCTCTAAGCTAAGGCCTTTACTGTCTCCCGCACCTTCCCTCAACTCCTTCCCTCCTTTCTTTAATCAGTCACCTTTCGGAGTGTTTGACAGTCAACACTCTACCTCTTTTAAATAGGAGTTATCCTTTGCTCAATACAGATAAGTTGAAAGAGAGGCAAAAAGAGCTGCCCAGGGGTTAATTTGGTATATTTACTTTAGGTCTTTTTAAGTTATATGTTCCTGATTATTGAAAATAATACATGTTCATCAAATAGGTAACTAATAAAAATCTGCTATATAGCACAGGGAACTCTATTCAGTGTTCTATAGTGGCTTATATGTGAAAGGAATCTTAAAAGAAAAAAAGTGGCTATATGTATATGTATAACTGTTTCACTTTGCTATACACTGGAAACTAACACAACGTTGTAAATCAAAAAAGTAGGTTAATTAAATTGAAATCTCTAATTTCACCTGAGAGCCGTTGCTAACCATATTTCTACATATTTGCATATGTAAAATTAAAATGATTACAGTGCTGCAGATATATACCCTGTTTTCTTTGTTTACTATATTTATGAGCTTTTCTCGTGTTATTAAAAATGTTGAGAACTTACATTTTTGTAATGGTTGCATAGTATTTCAGAGTTCTAGTAACTTTGACCAGTCTCATAGTATGAATACTTGAGTTTCAGTTGTCTTTGTGTGAGATGTTGATTATTATTTTAGATAAATATAAATCAGAGGTACACTTACTAGCTCAAAGGAGTTAAGTAAAGCTTTTGCTACATCTTACCAAATTGACTTCTCAGTTGAATGTACCATTTTACAAGGTAGCCAGTAGGGTCTGTCTCTTATATTGAATATTGTTGCTTTTTCCCTCATTTGTGAAACAGGATTTAATCTTAAACTAGCATTTATATCATTGCTAATGTGGCTGAATATTTTAAAATATATTTATTGATCTTTTAAATTTCTCCATCAGTTATGTTCATGTTCTTCAACACTTTTTTACTGGGATGGTTCTATCTTACCGATTGTAACAACCTACCCTATATGAAGAATATCATATATTTTTTGTGATCTATTTATGTGATAATTATATTTATTTTGTGGTAATTAGATTTATGTATGAGATACATA
>SJYC01150647.1:0-12577 GCA_006408675.1 Madoqua kirkii
ATGGTTCTCAATTTTATTCCCAAATGATTTCAATCATATCAATTTTGATTTTACTTTATTATTTTCATTAGAAAAGATACAATCAACATATATGAAGCAAAAATAATTACCTGTGTTTAAGTAGCAAGAATTTCTACCTGGACTAGAAAGGTGTGCTTCAGTGTATTAGTAACTATCTTAAGATTTGTGTGTCACTGAGAAGAAATGCTTTTATAGCATAGGCAGCTTTCAAAGGTCAGGCAATACTTGCATTGCAGGTTATAGTTCTGTTGGTAGGGCAAGTAGAGTGCAAGTGAGTTCACTGCAGATGGAGTTAAAAGGCAGGCGGGTATTCATTCATTGGCTCCTGCTTTTTCACTGATACATGCTACTTTCTACCCTTTTCAAAACAAACTCATATTTTTCTCATAGTGTAAAGACAATGAAGTTCCTCTCTTATGATTCTATTATCTTTGTGCCACAAATGAATGGTGACATATATTAACTGAATTTCAAACATTTATTCATAGCATAAATCTCCTGGAACAAAATATTTTCCCGACATTTGAGTCTTTGGAGCTTGCCAAATCATTCCTTTGTCCTCTACCAGAGCTCTGAAATAACATATTTGTGAAAATGATACTTAAGAAATGACAGCAAGGTTGATAAATTGGTGCTGATTTATTGTCATTTCCTATTCATTTTTTTTTCCTGTCCTATACCAAAGAGCTGTAATGGGAAATAGCTTTTCATCCATGTATTAGGAAATGAACCTCAGTCTACATTGACTTTTAGCTGAGAAATTAGGTATAGGATTCTGGGATCATTCTGAGATGTCAAGTTTATGAATGCAATTATAAATCAGAGAGATAGAAGGCTGATTTTCTACAATGATATTAGTAGGTTCTAAATTCACTGAAGAGCTCCAGGTATATTTGAATGGCAGTGCTATTATTTTGGTTCAAATGATGATAAATATTATTTTAGACTTTTGAATAGATAAGTCAGTGGTTCACTGAAGAGTCATCTGAAGGTTCTGTTACGTAAAGATAGCTGGATCCCACCTCCAGAGTTTCAGATTCAGTGGATCTGGTGTGTAGTCCAAAATTTACTTTTCTAATAGTTTTGTGGGAATCTTATGGGGGATCACAGTTTGACTTTCAGGGGAGTAAATCACTGACAGGTAAATCCCATGGATGCTGAGAATCACTTGTTTTCAAGTAGAAGACAGTAAGAACTCATAAATTTTGTATATGATAGGAAAGTATCTAGCCAGATAGTGTCTATCACTTTTAGCCAATGTTTATTTAATACATGAACATATATATATATGTACACACACACACACACACACACACACACACACACACACACATATATATATATAAAATTTAAAATTTTTATTGTGTTTCCCATTCTTCAAACATTCTAGAGAATGCAAGAGTGATTCATTGACTTGTTGATTTTGTTTAGGAAAGACAAGTTCACTGACCCCAATAAATATTGTCAGCATTTTTTTTTTCAGCAGTGATGGAGGCCAGGGATGGTAAGCGGTCATTTTAGCAAGGTTAGTCAAAGAAGGCCTCTAAGGGGTTGACATTTGACCTAGAATATGTAAAGAAGCAAGTTACAAAAAGATCTAAGTACAGAGTTAGCATTAGCTCAAGGTTCTAAAGTAAGAACAAGCTTGACTAAGCTGAATACAGTGCTTTTCGATTTGCTATAAAAAAAAAAAGTCATAGAAAGTACCATTCGATTAAAGATTAAGGTTGAGATAGAGGTTTAAAAAAAATCATCTAAGAACAGCTAGGGGAATTTGAGAATTAATCACATAAACTTTTTCACAGAAAAAGAAGAATAAGACTCAACAATATTTATTAAATGAGTATGCTGAAGTTAAGGTCACAAGCCCAAAGAGGGAGATTCCAGAGATGGGCTGAGTAGACAAATCCACTGTGGAGCTCATGTTACATTGCTGAACAACCAGAAAGCCAGTTTATCATTTACTGGGGGCATTCTTTTCCTGGAAATGGGGTATTATTTATGTGTCCTCTCCATGAATGTCCCATTGTTACAATATATGAGAAGTTGAATTTCAGAATAAATTACTTTTGACAAAAGATGGATTCATTGTAAAATGAAAGGGAGCAACAATACTGCAATCAACTGACCTCAGTGAGGCCCAATGACTCAAGTCAGACCCATGACATAGAACATATCTTTCTAGTTACTAGAGAGTTTGAGGATCTCTCCACTGGGACCTCAACCCAGAACATGGCTGGAAATGTAATAGTGAGTTCTTAGTGTTTCGGCTGCTTTTCTCCAGCTTGCTTAAAAATCATCAGCACCCTCTGCCAACATATTCTTTTTTTTCAATCAGATGTAAATCTTTGTCACAGATTTACATTTGTTAATATAATAACACCTTCTTAGGACTCTACTTGGGTCACTATGATATGCCTTTGAGGAATCCTCAAAGTCTGGCTTCTCATACATTTAGGGTTTGGAATATGGCTGCTATTGGCTTCTGTTATAACTGTATTTAAAAAACATTTTAGAAGGTTGCTTAAATTTATTTGGAAAAATAACTTGCAATCCCCATGTTATAGGCTGAACTGTGTCCCTGCCACCACAAAACTTATATGTTGAAGCCCTATCACCATCATCTCAAAGTGTGAGTGTGTTTGGAGATACGACCTTTAAAGAGGCAATTAAAATTAAAATAAGGCTGTTAGGGTAGGCTAGAATCTGCCCACAATGCGGGAAGCACAGATTTGATTCTTGGGTTGGGAAGATCCCCTGGAGAAAAGAATGGCTACCCACTTCAGTATTCTTGCCTGGAAAATCCCATGGACAAGGAGACTGGTGAGCTACAGTCCTTGTTGTTGCAAAGAATTGGACAGGACAGCACACTTCAGAGTGGGCTCTATTCTAATATGACTAGTATCTTTAGAAAAAGAGGAAGTTTGGACCTAAGAAGAAACACCAGTGATGCGTACACACAGAACAAAGGCCCTGTGAGGACACAGAGAGAAGTCAGCCACCTGCAAGCCAAGCAGAGAGGCTTTGGGGACAACCAACCCTGCCTAAGCCTTAATCTTGGATTTCTAGCCTCCAGAACTGCGAGAAAACACACTGTTGTATAAGTCACTCAATCTTTGATATTTTCTTATCATAGCTCTAGCAAAGTAAAACATCCCATGATTTCTGACTATGAAAGCATTCAAACGGTACATCTCACAATGGTTGATGCATCTTTGGAACACTGGTAGTAGAGAGAGAGGAGGAGAAAAAGTGGGTAGAGAAGGAGAGGAGAGGATAAATGGCCAGTAAGTGGATTTCCTTTTTGTGGTAAAACAGAAATGAAATCAGATATGGTGGTTAAGTATCTGCCTGTCTAGTCCCTGTCTCTCTCACACATACACAAAAAAAAAAAAAAAAAAAGGAAGAGAAAAAACTGATAAAAATGTCGTTTAGTTAGAACAATGATCTATAGATTGTCTGCTTTTGAATTCAGTAATGACTGAGAAGACTCTTGTAACAAATTTTCTTCAGAAGTAAGAAGTGTCAGATTCTATCACTTAGAATTAAGAATGGCATTTTTAAACAGTTGTGCTATAGACAGCAGTTTCCAATATGCAAAAAAAAAACACCTCCTGAACTTATGTGACATTTTAAAAAATAAAGAACATGACTGCATTCTTCTGCTACTCAGTAATCCTCTGGAACTGGGCAGGGGTTTGTAATGTACACTCACAAAACAAAAAGAACAAATATTATTTGGATGTTTGCCACCTAATTGGTTGAGATCATAATTCTAATGTTAAAAAAAAACTAGAATGTAATTATAATTCTTCACTCTGTGACAGTGAATTCATTTTATTATCTGAGCTCTTGATTTTTCTTCAGTTTGTAAGATAAAAGATGTAGACACATTGGCCACATTGCACAAAAATATCTATCAAACTGAAAACTTTAATACATTAATAATAGTGAAGTCACTGCTGACTTAGGCTAAGTGCTTTAATGAATGACATTGACAAGGTGAAATGTCATCATTCTGTCTTCTGTATGCTTACCTAGCTGGGCTTCCCTGGTGGTTCACATGGTAAAGTATCTGCCTGCAATTCAGGAGACCCAGCTTTGACCCATGAATTGGGAAGATCCTCTAGAGAAGAGAACGGATACCCACTCCAGTATTCTTGCCTGGAGAATCCCACAGACAGAGAAGTCTTGTGGGCTACAGTCCAGCGGGTCACAAAGAGGCAGATATGACTGAGCAACTAAGCACACACACACACATACACACATACCTACCTAGCTAACTCAGGGTAGAACTATGAAATAAAACAGGTAAATTAGATAGTAGATCCATACGAACCACCGACTCCACGCTGAGAATCATACTAAACAAAAAATTAAAACCATGAGTTTCTGAGTGTTGGCTATGCGCCAAGCATTGGGCTAGGCTCTTCAGATACTCTTTTAATGTATCCTCACAAGAACACTAAGAAATATGGATCATGATCTCTGTTTTATAAATATGGATACCTAAAATAAAAAATAAATTCTCCAAGATGGAGAGCTATTAATTTGTAAGGGCTGAGACTTTAACATAGCTGTTTGATTCCTAGAACTCTGCTATTTACAATTTAACATGTTCCTCTAAAACAATACCATAACTAAGACATCCTGGCACAAATGGAGAAAAAAACAGAACCTCTGGTTAATGAGTCCAGTACTTATGTCTGTTCTCTTGTGATTTATATTGAAGAGGGCTTATAAGAGCACACTGAATAAAAAATGGTGTCAACTGTGAATGGCACTAAGGATCATGGAATCTAAAGCATAACAGTTTTTTTCTCTTTGTTTGCCCTTCTCAGAAGCTTCCATAATGAAAATTACTTTCCCAAAGCATATGGCCTTTTTATGTTTTCCTTTTCCACTACTTAAAAAATGTTTATAATGAAGAATAACTTTCTTCACATTCCATATATTTGCTCATCTCAAGGAGAAATTTTGCAGATTTCGTCTGGAGCTGATTGAAGCAAAGAATTATGTTTCCCCTAATACAAAAACCATAGGCACTGGCAGAACACAGAATATAAAATATCAAACAGAGAGATTTTTTGTAGTTGGTAGTAAGTACAACTTAACTAGGGGTATTACTAATCACAGACTGTCATTGAAGGAGATAAAATTTCAGAAAAGGCATCCATCAGTAATTTACCTATATCCCTCTTTATTCATACTGTTCATACTGTTCTCATAAAACCCATAAAGAATAAAGATTCTCCAGAAAAAATGAAAGAACAGAGCCAAAGGAAAGCAACATCCAGTTGTGAATGTGACTGCTGATAAAAGCAAGGTCTGATGCTGTAAAGAGCAATATTGCATAGGAACCTGGCATGTTGGGTCCATGAATCAAGGCAAGTTAGAAGTGGTCAAACAGGAGATGGCAAGAGTGACTGTCAACATTCTATGAATCAGCAAACTAAAATGGATTGAAATGGGTGAATTTAACTCAGATGACTGTATTACCTACTGCTATGGGCAGGAATCAGAAGAAATGCAGTAGCCCTCATAGTCAAAATAAGAGTCCCAAATGCAGTACTTGGATGCAATCTCAAAAACGACAGAATGATCTCTGTTCATTTCCCAGGCAACCCATTCAATATTATGATAATCCAAGTCTTTGTCACAGGACTGGAAAAGATCAGTTTTCAATCCAATCTCAAAGAGAGGCAATGTGAAAGAATGCTCAAACTACTGCACAATTGCACTCATCTCACATGCTAGCAAGTAATGATCAAAAGTCTCCAAGCCAGGCTTCAACTGCACATGAGCAGTGAACTTTCAGATATTGAAGCTGGTTTTAGAAAAGGCAGAGAAACCAGAGATCAAATTGCCAACATCATCTGCATCATGAAAACAGCAAGAGAGTTCCAGAAAATCGTCTATTTCTGCTTTATTGACTATGCCAAAGCCTTTGACTGTGTGGATCACAACAAACTGTGGAAAATTCTGAAAGAGATGGGAATACCAGACCACCTGACCTGCCTCTTGAGAAACCTATATGCAGGTCAGGAAGGAACAGTTAGAACTGGATATGAAACAACAGACTGGTTCCAAATAGGAAAAAGAGTACTTCGAGGCTGTATATTGTCACCCTGCTTATTTAACTTCTATGCAGAGCACATCATGAGAAACACTGGGCTGCTGGAAGCAGAAGCTGGAATCAAGATTGCCTGGAGAAATATCAATAACCTCAGATATACAGATGACACCACTCTTATGGCAGAAAGTGAAGAGGAACTAAAGAGCCACTTATGAAAGTGAAAGAGGACATTGAAAAAGTTGACTTAAAGCTCAATATTCAGAAAACTAAGATCATGGCATCTGGTCCCATCAGTTCATGGAAGATAGATGAGGAAACAGTTGCTGACTTTATTTTTCTGGGCTCCATAATCAGTGTTGATGGTGATTGCAGCCATGAAATTAAAAGACGCTTACTCCTTGGAAGGAAAGTTGTGACCAACCTAGACAGCTTAAAAGCAGAGACATTACTTTTCCAACAATGGTCAGTCTAGTCAAGGCTATGGTTTTCCCAGCAGTCATGTATGGATATGAAAGTTGGACTATAAAGAAGTCTGAGTGCCGAAGAATTGATGCTTTTGAATTGTGGTGTTGGAGAAGATTCTTGAGAGTCCCTTGGACTGCAAGGAGATCCAACCAATCCATCCTAAAGGAGATCACCCCTGAGTGTTCACTGGAAGGAGTGATGTTGAAGCTGAAACTCCAATACTTTGGCCACCTGATGCAAATAGCTGCTCATTTGAAAAGACCCTGATGCTGGGAAATATTGAGGGCAGGAGGAGAAGGGGACGACAGAGAATGAGATGGCTGGATGGCATCACTAAATCAATGGACATGAGTTTGGGTTAACTCTGGGAGTTGGTGATAGACAAGGAGGGCTGGCGTGCTGCTGTCCATTTGGTTGCAGAGTCAGACATGACTGACTGAACTAAACTGAATTGAATCCCTTTTATTGATAGTTCCAGCTACCTGTTGTGTGTTATATACTAGGATAATGATAGATAAAGGAGACAAAGTCATCTCCAGAGGAAATATTGTGCAGGAGAAGAACCTACTCATGATTTTTTTTAAAGTTTCCTGCTCTAGTTAATGTGATTGTGAGGTATGGCTTACATCTATGATGCTGCTAAAGAAACAAGTGATCGATAAAATCTTCTAAGATTCTATCAACTAGATCTGTCTCTGTGTCTGTTATTCCAAGGATTCCCAAAAGGTGTAACAGGACTAGGTGAGCAGATTATACTCATGAGAGAATATTGGTTTCTGCAACAAATATAATAATACCAAGATGTCACTGGTTCTGACAGTGAAAGATTTCTATTCAAATATAAAATTTGCCATTTTTTAATTATAAGAAGCCATTTTAAATAAAAATATTTTATCTACAAACAGGATTTGGATATTTCATTGGGCACCAAAACACAGGTATACTTCTAATCAACCCACAAAATAAAATCAGGAAATTAATATTTGATTGATCTTTGTGGCAAAAATTATCTTCACCCAAATTACACTATAGAATCAAGTGAGAACGTGTTAGATTCTTGTGTCCATTTTGTTCATTTTCATATCCATCCCAGCCAAGATATTTTAGTGGCAGTTATAATTGTTTTACAATAGCCTTGGAAACATGTCATATCACAGCACTTACAGAGATGGTATCATAATAGCCTGTCTCAAGAAAACCTCAGCAAAGCCTTAAAATGAAAGTTTACCAAGTGGGAAAGTCACAAATTGATATAGTACAAGTGAACTGAAGATTTACTTGGTAAACTAAAGCTCCAAGTCATTTAGAAACAATAAAAAATATATGTCACTGCTTTCATGTGTGCCAATCATACCAAAATTCTAAAATGAAGTCTAGTAATATCTTACTAAGAGCTTAGTTAAATAAATTCTTTAGATATTTTTAAGGAAACATGGCAAAAACACATTATTGTGCTAGATGCAAAAAAAAAAAAAAAGAAAGAAAGAAAAAGCTTATACACAAAGATTTCTTAATGCTGGAAGTACTTTCAAAGCCTCCTAAATTAACTCAAAGGGAAAAGAATATCATCACCAAGTGCTGCCATTTCTAGTGAGAGAATTGTTTACTACAGCAACAAAACAAGCCGACCATGGCCCAGGGGAGCACATCATCACAGCTTTACTAATGGCCTATCTATATTACCTCATGACAACTGTGAGCCCAGCACTTCCAGATCTATGTGGTATGCCTGGGTCACCGTGAACCTGAATGATCTCATCTCCTAGGTACAGGCCTGGCTGTTTCGGTCATCTGTGCAGTCAGAATCGAGCAGCTCCTTTGGGTAGATTACACTGATCGTAAGGATTTCAAATAGGTTTTTCCAAATACAGCCCTATCTCCTAATAGAGTTATTATTCTTCAATTTTAGTGGTGAGGCTGCTGACAGTTTTCTTGTGATACTTTGCGTCTTTTACATTCATCCTTAATACTCTGCCCTTTTGTCACCTCATCATGTGCTTTATGCTGGGCAATGCTCCCAATTTATTGTAGGAGAAAATGGGCTTTATTTTATCTCATTTGAAAGATTTTGGTCCAATTAGCAGCATGATTTAGTTCCTAAGTAAATATTTTGAACTAGACAAAATCTTGAAATAGAGTTTGCACCTCAGATACTACAGGAATCCTTTAGTTAATAGTTATAAAAACAGGTTATTTGTATTTACAGATTGAACAATTGCCCTTGCAACTTAGTATATAATTTTCCTGAAGTCCAAATTTGAATCATACACATTAGGATGTACTAGAATGAGGTTCTATGCAGGTAAATAAGCAAAGTAAATGTATTAAAATTCATATCCCAGTACTAAGTACTTTTTACTTGTAGATGCATACATATTTTTGTGCGAGAAGGGGAAAATATAATCTCTTATTTAAAAATGGAAATCTGCAAAGGTCCCACAAACATCTCTCACAAAAATCAAGGATTTACTGGAAGATGACAAATATCAAGAAACCATAGCAAATATATATTAATGGTCATTCTTCTGAGGCTATATTCAACCTGTTTCCTTTTCACACAGCCCTCCAGGTAGTTGCTTACCAATTCATCATGATAGGCCTGAGAAATAAAATCTACTTGCAAGTCACGGTTTACTATGTATAAAGAAGCACTGGAAGAGTTGCCTTTATTTTGATATTTTCTTTACCATTTTAGTCTTCTATAATCTAAAGACAGTTAATAAAATGAGAGTAGCCAGTTGCATTCTAATAAAATTAGTATATTTTGGGAAAAAATGACAATAGATTTATGCCCAATCATAAGTAATTTAGATATTTTCTATTAGTATATTAGCTTTTAAAGCATTTTTAGAAAACTCTAGTGTAAAAAATAAGGTGCTGAATGGCTTAATCTATACAAAACTTAATGGATATAAGTATCCATTACTTCACTTCAAATTCAACATTCTAGGCTTCTTCCAAGATTGTACCCTCAGTAAAAGTAATTACTAACTCTTCCAAAGCATTCAAAATTAACCTTTCTTCCCTATATTAATGTGATTTGTAGATATTTACATTTGATAAATATCAGAGATTCAATATAGCTTAGTTATGGTTGGATCTAATCATGTAAGAGGCATCATACTACTCAAGTGTTTACACAGACAGAGTGATGAAAATTTGAATTAGGTCAATTTAGGAAAGTTTTCTGGCCTTGTCTGCCAGTGGCATGGATCTCTTTGACCCTAACCTTTTAAGTGCACTTTCAAATTGATGTGAAAGATGAGAGAGAGAGAGAGAGAGATAACTGTCAGTTTCAAAACAAAAACAAAATGAATGCACACTGGTTGACAATTGAGTTTCTAAAAGGCCACTTAAACTGAATCAAAGGTCGTCTTTAAAGATATTATTAGGAAAAATATTACATGCAGTCCACCTTTTCTGAGAGTCACAACATTTTAAAAAGCAATGCTCTATTAGAGAGATTTTTAAAAGTACTTCATGTCTTATTGTTACTTTATTTCATAGTGAGCTAGTGGGATTTCTCATTTGAAATGTCAGGCTTATAACTAGATAAATGTCAAGATTATAACTATCTAGTCTATAACTAGATAATCCTACGATAGAAAGTTTATCTTTTCTAAAGACATACATAGTTTTTCAAAGATTTAAATTTCTAATACATCAGTTAGATAAATATTTATTGACCCTTTCAAATTATAAATTAATTTTATACTACTTCTTTTGAGTTCCCTGGTGACTCAGTGGTAAAGAATCTGCCTGCAATGCAGGAGATGCAGGTTCAATCCCTGGGTTGGGAAGATCACCTGGAAAAACATATGGCAACCCACTCCAGTATTCTTCTCTGGGAAATTCCATGGACAGAAGAGTCAGACATAAGCTAGTGACTAAACCACCATTGCCACTACGTCTTTTTCCTTTTGACTGTGTTAATGAAATAACAAACTACTTTGAAGACTCAGCTTTAAGATTTGTAAAGCAATACTTAGAACATTATATAGATGTATAGAACGGACTTTTGGACTCTGTGGAAGAGGGAGAGGGTGGGAAATTTGGGAGAATGGCATTGAAACATATATACTAGCATGTAAGAAACAAATCGCCAGTCTACGTTTGATACAGGATACAGGATGCTTGGGGCTGGTGCATGAGGATGATCCAGAGAGATGATATGGGGTGGGAGGTGGGAGGGGGTTTCAAGATTGGGAGCTCATGTACACCCGTGGCAGATTCATGTCAATGTATGGCAAACCAATACAGTATTGTAAAGCAAAATAAAGTTAAAAATTAAAAAAAAAAGATTCTGTAATTTATTTAGGTAAGAGATTAAATTTTGCCTACTTCCCGTTAAGATTGAAGGTGATATTTATTACAGCAGCCTAGATAGGGAAACAGTGAAAACAATATCAGACTTTATTTTTGGGGGCTCCAAAATCACTGCAGATGCTGACTGCCACCATGAAATTAAAAGACACTTACTCCTTGGAGGAAAAGTTATGACCAACCTAGATAGTATATTGAAAAGCAGAGACATTACTTTGCCAACAAAGGTCCATCTAGTCAAGGCTATGGTTTTTCCAGTGGTCATGCATGGATGTGAGAGTTGGACTATGAAGAAGGCTGAGCGCCGAAGAATTGATGCTTTTGAACTGTGGTGTTGGAGAAGACTCTTGAGAGTCCCTTGGACTGCAAGGAGATTAACCTAGATAGTATATTGAAAAGCAGAGACATTACTTTGCCAACAAAGGTCCATCTAGTCAAGGCTATGGTTTTTCCAGTGGTCATGCATGGATGTGAGAGTTGGACTATGAAGAAGGCTGAGCGCCGAAGAATTGATGCTTTTGAACTGTGGTGTTGGAGAAGACTCTTGAGAGTCCCTTGGACTGCAAGGAGATCCAACCAGTCCATTCTGAGGGAGATCAACCCTGGGATTTCTTTGGAAGGAATGATGCTAAAGTTGAAACTCCAATACTTTGGCCACCTCATGCGAAGAGTTGACTCACTGGAAAAGACCCTGATGCTGGGAGGGATTGGGGGCAGGAGGAAAAGGGGACGACAGAGGATGAGATGGCTGGATGGCATCACTGACTCGATGGACATGAGTCTGAGTGAACTCCTGGAGTTGGTGATGGACAGGGAGGCTTGGTGTGCTGCCATTCATGGGGTCGCAGAGTCGGACATGACTGAGCGACTGAACTGACCTGAACTGAACTGAAGTGTTGTCACTGAGACAGGAGTAAATTACTTACATTTTCAGATACAGTAATGCTTCACTGTGCATGCGTGCTCAGTCTTTCAGCTGTGTCTGACTCTGCGACTCCATGGACTGTAGCCTGCCAGGCTCCTCTGGCCATGGAATTTCTAAGCAAGAATCCTGGAGTGGATTGTCACATATGGAACCCACATCTCCTGTGCTGGCAGGCAGATTCTTTACCCCTGAACCACTTGGGAAAACTCAGTCCTTTAATACATCCTTTTGTGATGTTTCTATCCTGAGAGCACCGTTGCACCTTTCTCAAGTGAACTAATTTCTTCTTCAGTTGTAGCTGGTGCTAGTGGTAAAGAACCTGCTTCCCCAAACAGGAGACATAAAAGACACAGGTTTGATCCTTGGATTGGGAAGATCCCTTGAAGAAGGACATGGCAACCCACTCCAGCATTCTTGTATGGAGAATCCCCATGAACAGAGTTGCCTACAGTCCACTGGGTTCAAAGAGTTGGACATGACTGACGACTTACCACACACATTATTTCAAATAGTAAAATTCAGTAACTTTTTTATGATTAAAGTTAACTCTAAGTAGAAATTTAAATAGGAGGATGCATATGTACAATTAAAATTAAAAGAAAAATCTTCATTTCTTGGATTACTAATAAAATTCACTACTGTGATTGCTTCCCTTTCATCAAGTAAACTATTCTTATGGTCATAAACTTTGTTTTATACCTTCATATTATACTTTCTTTTATACAAATGTTTTTGCAAAAGTAAAATGTAAAGTTTCCAAAAATGAC
>SJYC01150650.1:0-44306 GCA_006408675.1 Madoqua kirkii
AGAGTACATCATGAGAAACGCTGGACTGAAAGAAACACAAGCTGGAATTAAGATTGCCAGGAGAAATATCAATAGCCTCAGATATGCAAATAACACTACCATTATGGCAGAAAGTGAAGAGGAACTAAAGAGCCTCCTGATGAAAGAGGAGAGTGAAAAAGTTGGCTTAAAGCTCAATATTCAGAAAACGAAGATCATGGTATCTGGTCCCATCACTTCATGGGAAATAGATGGGGAAACAGTGGAAACTGTCAGACTTTATTTTTGGGGGCTCCAAAATCACTACAGATGGTGACTGCAGCCATGAAATTAAAAGATGCTTACTCTTTGGAAGGAAAGTTATGACCAACCTAGACAGCATATTGAAAAGCAGGGATATTACTTTGACAACAAAGGTCCGTCTAGTCAAGGCTATGGTTTTTCCAGTGGTCATGTATGGATGTGAGAGTTGGATTGTGAAGAAAGCTGAGCACCAAAGAATTGATGCTTTTGAACTGTGGTGTTGGAGAAGACTCTTGAGAGTCTCTTGGCCTGCAAGGAGATCCAACCAGTCCATTCTGAAGGAGATCAGCCCTGGGATTTCTTTGGAAGGAATAATGCTAAAGTTGAAACTCCAGTACTTTGGCCACCTCATGCGAAGATCTGACTCATTGGGAAAGACTCTGATGCTGGGAGGGATTGGGGGCAGGAGGAAAAGGTGATGACAGAGGATAAGATGGCTGGATGGCATCACCGACTTGATAGACATGAGTTTGAGTGAACTCCGGGATATGGTGATGGACAGGGAGGCCTGGCGTGCTGCGAATCATGGGGTCGCAAAGAGTAGGACATGACTGAGTGACGAACTGAACTGAATGTAAATTTACATAGAAGGAAATGCTTATCTGCTTTTTACCTTTGTTTCTTATACTTAAGTGGACTACAAGCAGTTCAGGGAATCTTGTAAAACACCTTCAAAAGGCTAGAGTCACAAGTTCAAATTATTTTAGAGGCTGAGTTTCATGAAATCAATAGCAATATGAAGACATGCCTTGCTGCTACCACTGCTAAGTCACTTCAGTTGTGTCCAACTCTGTGCGACTCCATAGACGGCAGCCCACCAGGCTCCTCCGTCCCTGGGATTCTCCAGGCAAGAACACTGGAGCGGGTTGCCATTTCCTTCTCCAATGCATGAAAGTGAAAATTAAAAGTAAAGTCGCCCAGTCGAGTCCGACTCTTAGCGACCCCATGGACTACAGCCTACCAGGCTCCTCCATCCATGGGATTTTCCAGGCCAGAGTACTGGAGTTGGGTGCCATTGCCTTCTCCAGAAGACATGCCTTAGCTGAAGGCAAATTTTACTTTCATTCTGTCGACCAAAGAAAGGATACTATGTGTCAGTTTGGGGTCACTATTCTGGGACTTCTATCACGTAAGCTACTTTCCAGGATTTGTTGAGAACACCTAATCATACATTCCATAATGAGATCTAAATATCAATTTTGCATAATTCATAGTACATAGAGTATTCTGAAGAAAATTCTTACTAGGAAAAATGGTTAGAAAGCCTTAGGAACTCAACTAAGGAATGGATATTTGTCCAATTAGAGAATTTCTTTGAATTATACTAGACCACTCTTCTTAGGCTGAGCAGAAATGTTCACCTCTTGTTAATACTAGTTCTTGTTACAGACACTTAATATTAAACTGGCACTCTGGTTTTGTACTTCAAGTAAAGTTTTTACTACTGAAGTTTTTTTATCTCTGTCTTCAAGTTCTATAACTGACAACCATATACAATCTATGTATTGGATGCAGCAAAACTTGTTCTTGAAGAGAAGTTCATAATGATACCATCCTTTCTCAAAAATGAAAAAAATTTCAGATAAAAAAAACCTAACCTACCATCTGAAAGAATTAGTAAAAGAAGAACAAAAACTCTTAAAATCAGTAGAAGGAAGGAAATGATAGAGATTAAAATAAAAAAAAACACAGGAAAATAATAAAAACAAGAGCTGGTTCTTTGAATGTTAGACACTCAGTCATGTTCAACTCTTTGTGACCCCATGAACTGTAGTGCACCAGGCTCCGCTGTCCATGGAATTTTCCAGGCAAGAATAATTGGAGTGGGTTGGCATTTCTTTCTCCAGAGGATCTTCCTGACTCAGGGATCAAACCCAGGTCTCCTGCATTGCAGGCAGATTCTTTGCCATCTGAGCAAAACTAACAAATCTCTGAGCAGGCTCACCAAGAAGAGAGAAAGGACTCAGATAAACAAAATAAAAATGAAAGAGGAGAGATAACAACCAGTACAATAGAAATATTAAAAAAAAACATAAGAGAATACCATGAACAAATAACTGCCAACAAAATAGACAACATAGAAATGGTTAAGTTTCTAGAAACATATGCATGCTAAAACTGAATCAAGAATAAATAGATAACTTGAACAGACCTATCTCTAGAAGTGAAATAGAATCTGTAACTAACAAACAAACAAACAAAACCTCCCTGTAAACAAAAGTTTGGAACCAAATGGCTTCACTGGGAAATTTTACCAAATTTACAAAGAAGAATTTATACTGATCCTTCTCAAAGTCTTCCAAAAGACTGAATAAGAGGGAGCACTCCAAAGTCATGAAGTCACCCTGATACCATAACTAGACAAAGACATTACCAAAAAAGAATTACAGGCCAAAAACTTTGATGAATATAGATACAAAACTTCTCAACAAAATATTAGCAAATCAAATACAACAACACATAAAAAAGATCATGTCATAACATAATTAGATTCATCCCAGGGTCACAAGAGTAATTACAATATGATACATCACATTAACAAAAGGAAAGACATAAATCACATGATCATCTCAACAGATACAGAAAAAGGCATTTGAAAAAATTCAATATCAATTGATGATAAAAACTCTTACAAAAGTGAGTATAGTGGGAACATATTTTGACATAATAAAATCTATTTAAGACAAAGCCACAGGTAACAAAACACTCAATGATGAAAAGCTGAAAGCCTTTCCACTAAAATCTGGACTACAACAAAGATGCCCCCTCTTACCACTTCTATTCAACACAGTATTGGAAGTCCCAGTCACAGCAATCAGACAAGCAAAAGAAGTAAAAGTCATTCAACTAAAAACAGGGAAGCTAAAATTGTCACTTTGTGCAAATGACATGATACTATATATAGAAAACCCTTAAAAATCCACACAGAAACTACTAGAACTAATTAAATGAATTCAGCAAGGTAGGAGTATACAAGATTAACATATAAAAATCAGTTGCATTTCTTTACACTAACAATGAAATATTAGAAATAGAAAGTGAAATTCAATCCCTTTTAAAATTGCATCAAAAAATACTCAGGAATAAACTTGACCAAGGAGCTAAAGAGAACATGCTGAGAACTATAAAACGTTAATAAAGAAAACTGAAAATGATTCAAAGAAATAAAAAGATATCCTATGCACTAAGAGCGGAAGAATATTGTTAGAATGGCCATGCTACCTAAAGCAATATACAGATTAACGTGACACATACCAAATTACCCACAATATTTTTCACAGAGTTAGAACAAATAATCCTGAAATTTATATGAAGTTTATATGGAACCATAAAATTCACAGAATTTCCAAAGCAATTCTGAGGAAAAAGAACAAAACAGAAGGTATAACCTGTTTATACTATGAAATATAAATCTTCTGTTTATACTACAATACTGCAAAGCTACACTAATCAAAACATCATGGTATTGGCACAAAACCAATATATGAATCAATGGACTAGTACAGAGAAGCCAGAAATAAATTTATGTACCTATGGCCAATTAATCTTGGACAAAATAGGCACAAATAAACAATGGGGAAAAGACAGTTTTTTCAACAAACAGTGCTGGGAAAGTTGGATAGCTGCATGTAAGTCAATGAAGTTAGAACATACTGTCACATCATACACACAAAAAAACTCAAAAGAACTTAATCACTTAAATTTAAGACATGACACCATGAAACTCCCGGAGGAGAACATAGGCAAAATATTCTCTGATGTAATCATACCAATGTTTTCTTAGGTCAGTCTACCAAAGAAATAGAAATAAAAGCAAAAATTAACAAATGGGACCTAATCAAATTTACACATTTGCAGAGCAAATGAAACCATAAACAAAATGAAAAGCCAACCTATGGACTAAGAGAAAATATTTGCAAATAATGTGACTGACAAGGGCTTAATCTCCAAACTATAGAAATAGTTCATACAGTTTAATTAAAAAAAAAAAAGTAGCCTAATAAAAACATAGGCAGAAAACATTAAGTTGACTTTTCACAAAAATCATACAGATGGTCAAAAGTACTGAAAAGATATTCAATACTGCTATTTATTAAAGAAATGCCCATCAAAACTAATATAATAAGGTATCACCTCACACTGGTCAGAATGGCCATCATTAATGTTAACAAACAATAATGCTGGAGAAGATTATGGAGAAAAGGAAACTCTCCTACACTGTTGGTAGGAATGTAAATTGGTCTAGCCACCATAGAAAATAGTATGGAGGTTCATCAAAAATCTAAAACCAGATTTGCCTTAGGACATAGCAATCCCACTCCTGGGCATATATCCAGATAAAACTATAATTCAAAAAGATACATGAACTCCTATGTTCAGAGCAGCACTATTCACAACAGCCAAGACATGGAAACAACCTAAATCCCATCAACAGGTGAATGGGTAAAGATGTGGTACATATACACAATGGAATATTACTCAGGAATGAAATAATGCCATTTGCAGCAACATGGATGGACCTCCAGATTATCATATTAAGAGAAGTAAATCAGAAAGAACTAAGCAAATGCTGTATAATATCAGTTATATGTGGAATCTAAAATATGACACAAATAAACTTACTTATAAAACAGAAACAGACTCACAGACATTGAGAACAGACTTGTGGTTGCCAAAGGGGAGGAGGATGAGGGAGTTTGATTATGAGTTTGGGATTAACAGATACAAACTATCATGTATATATATTATATTATATAGCACAGGGGATAATATTCATTATCCTGTAACAACCCATATAGAAAAAAATCAGAAAAAATATAGAAAAAAATAAACCATATAGAAAAATCAGAAACTAACAGAAACTAATGCAACATTGCAAATGAATTATAATCAAATAAAACATTTTTTTAATTCTATAATTACTTCTTTTTCACTGTCCAATAGAAGCAAGGTTTGATGCCGTAAAGAGCAATACTGCATAGGAATCTGGAATGTTAAGTCCATGAATCAAGGCAAAATGGAAGTGGTCAACAGGAAATGACAAGAGTAAATATTAACATTCTAGGAATCAGCGAACTAGGATGGACTGGAACAGGTGAATTTAACTCAGATGACCATTATATCTACTACTGTGGGCAGGAATACCTTTAGAAGAAATGGAGTAGCGATCATAGTCAACAAAAGCATCTGAAATGCAGTACTTGAATGCCATCTCAAAAACGACAGAATGATCTCTGTTCATTTCCAAGGCAAATCATTCAATATCATGGTAATCCAAGTCTATGCCCCGACCAGTAATGCTGAAGAAGCTGAAGTTGAACAGTTCTATGAAGACCTACAAGGCTTCTAGAAACCCCAAAAGATGTCCTTTTCATTCTAGGAGACTAGAATGCAAAAGTAGGAAATCAAGAAACACCTGGAGTAACAGGCAAATTTGGCCTTGGCATACAGAATGAAGCAGGGCAAAGGCTAATAGAGTTCTGCCAAGAGAATGCACTGGTCATAGTAAATACCCTTTTCCAACAACACAAGAGAAGACTCTACACATGGACATCACCAGACAGTTGACACTGAAATCAGATTAATTATATCCTCTGCAGCCAAAGATGAAGAAGCTCTGTACAGTCAGCAAAAACAAGATGGGGAGCTGACTGTGGTCAGGTCATGAATTCCTTATTGCCAAATTCAGACTTAAATTGAAGAAAATAGGGAAAACCACTAGACTATTCAGGTATGACCTAAATCAAATCCCTTATGATTATACAGTGCAAGTGAGAAATAGATTTAAGGGACTAGATCTGATAGATAGAGTGCCTGATGAACTATGGAATGAGGTTCGTGACACTGTACAGGAGACAGGAATCAAGACCAACCCAAGAAAAAGAAATGCAAAACTGCAAAATGGCTGTCTGGAGAGACCTTAAAAATAGCTGTGAAAAGAAGGGAACTGAAAAGCTAAGGAGAAAAGGAAAGATATACACATTTGAATGCAGAGTTCCAAAGAATAGCAAAGAGAGATAAGAAAGCCTTCCTCAGTGATCAGTGCAAAGAAATAGAGGAAAACAATAGAAAAGGAAAGACTAGAGATCTTGTCAAGAAAGTTAGAGATACCAAGGCAATATTTTAAGCAAACATGGGCTCAATAAAGGACAGAAATGATCTTGACCTAACAGAAGCAGAAAATATTAAGAAGAGTTGGCAAGAATATACAGAAGAACTAAACAAAAAGATCTTCACAACCTAGATAATCACGATGATGTGATCACTCACCTAGAGCCAGACATCCTGAATGTGAAAGCAAGTGGGCCTTAGGAAGCATCACTACGAACAAAACTAGTGGAGGAGATGGAATTCCTGTTGAGCTGTTTCAAATCCTGAAAGATGATGCTGTGAAAGTGCTACACTCAATATGCCAGCTAATTTGGAAAACTCAGCAGTGGCCACAGGACTGGAAAATGTCAGTTTTCATTCCAATCCCAAAGAAAGGCAATGCCAAAGAATGCTCAAACTACCGCACAATTGCACTCATCTCATATGCTAGTAAAGTAATAGTCAAAATTCTCCAAGCCAGGCTTCAACAATACGTGAACCGTGAACTCCTTGATGTTCAAGCTGGTTTTAGAAAGGCAGAGGAACCAGAGATCAAATTGCCAACATCTGCTGGATCATGGAAAAAGCAAGAGAGTTCCAGAAAAACATCTATTTCTGCTTTATTGATTATGCCAAAGCCTTTGACTGTGTGGATCACAATAAACTGTGGAAAATTCTGAAAGAGATGGGAATACCAGACCACCTGACCTGCCTCTTGAGAAACCTGTATGCAGGTCAGGAAGCAACAGTTAGAACTGGACATGGAGCAACAGACTGGTTCCAAATAGGAAAAGGAGTACATCAAGGCTGTATATTGTCACTCTGCTTATTTAACTTCTATGCAGAGTCCATCATGAGAAATGCTAGGCTGAATGAAGCACAAGCTGGAATCAGGATTGCCAGGAGAAATATCAATAACCTCGTATACTTCCCTGGTGGCTCAGACAGTAAAGCGTCTGTCTACAATGCAGGAAACCCCAGTTCGATCCCTGGGTCAGGAAGATCCTCTGGAGAAGGAAATGGCAATCCACTTCAGTACTGTTGCCTAGAAAATCTCATGGACAGAGGAGCTTGGTAGTCTACAGTCCATGGGGTCGCAAAGAGTCGAACACAACTGAGCTACTTCATTTTCACTTTCATATATGGAGATGACAGCACCCTTATGGCAGAAAGTGAAGAGGAACTAAAGAGTCTCTTGATGAAAGTGAAAGAGGAGAGTGAAAAAGTTGGCTTAAAACTCAACATACAAAAACAAAGATCATGGCATCTGGTCCTATCATTTCACGGTTAATAGATGGGGAAACAATGGAAACAATGACAGACTTTATTTTGGGGGCTCCAAAATCACTGCAGATGGTAATTGCAGCCATGAAATTAAAAGACGCTTACTCCTTGGAAGGAAAGTTATGACCAACCTAGATAGCATATTAAAAAGTAGAGACTTTACTTTGTTAACAAAGGATCTAGTCAAGACTATGGTTTTTCCAGTGGTCATGTATGGATGTGAGAGTTGAACTGTGAAGAAAGTTGAGTGCCGAAGAATTGATGTTTTTGAACTGCAGTGTTGGAGAAGACTCTTGAGAGTCTCTTGGGCTGCAAAGAGTTCCAACCAGTCCATCCTAAAGGAGATCAATCCTGGGTATTCATTGTTAGGACTGATGTTGAAGCTGAAAGTCCAATACTTTGGCCGCCTGATGCGAATAGCTGACTCATTTGAAAAGACCCTGATGCAGGGAAAGATTGAGGGCAGGAGGAGAATGGGATGACAGACGATAAGATGGTTGGATGGCATCACCGATTCAATGAACATAGGTTTGGGTGAACTCCAGGAGTTGCTGATGGACAGAGAGGCCTGGCGTGCTGCAGTTCATGGGGTCACAAAGCGTCGGACACAACTGAGCGACTGAACTGAACTAGTGTCCAATTTACTATTAATCCTCTCTGATACATTTTTCACTTCAAATTATCTTTCATATTTCGAATTTCAAATCGGGTCTATTTTATATGCTCCATATTTTCCATTAAACTCATGTTTTCTTGATTATTTGAAGCATATAATAACTCTTTTAATGCATTTTTGTATTTAATCCATTACCCATGTCATTTCTGGAAATTTTTATATTTATTGTTTTTTTCTCCATATTTGTGTGTCCTGGTTTCATGCTTTGCATATCTGGAATTTTTTTTTTTTTTAATACTGCTAGGTGTCAGATTCTTTCTTTTTTTTTTAACTGGTAATCCTTTAAATATTTTTAAAACTTTTCTTTCCAACCTAGTTATTTAGAAACAACATGATGGTGCTTTTTTCATGCTTCTACCTTTTGTTAGGAAGGACTATAGCAGCCTTAATGTAGGTCTAAATTGGTTTCACTTCCGAGGCTGTATCTTTCTGTTTTCCCAGGTACTACAAGCTGGCTTTTGGGAAGGTGAATTATTCCTAGCTCTGTGTGAGATCTGTGAATCATTCAGTCTATTCCTTTTCAATGGTTCTTTAGCTAGCTTTGAGTAGTTCCTCACAGAAATTCTCTGATCTGTACTGAGATGAACACTTGAGTGCAATCTTCTGCCGACATATATGCTCACTCTCTTGTAGCTCTCTCAAGTGCACTGTCCTCTCAATTCTAACAAAAGGGCTCCTCCTGCCCCCTAAGACTCTGTCTCCTCGATGTAGTGAGACCACCAAGCTCTGGTTCGTTCCTCCTCTCTGCATTTCAGCCTGTGGCAGCACACAATAAACTGAGGCAACACAGAGCTTAACTCATTTGTTTCTCCTCACTTAGGGATCCCTATCCTGTGCAGCCTGTTGTCAAATGGTTGAAAGCTGTTGTTTTGCATATTTAATCCAGATTTTTAGCTGGTTAAGGCAACAAAATAAATTTAATCCCTGTCACTCCATCACGTCTGTTTATACTGCTGGGCATAATAAAGGGCAGAAATGGTATATACCTAAAACAGAAGATATTAAGAAGAGGTGGCAAGAATACACAGAACTATACAAAAAAAGATCTTAATGACTCAGATAACCATGATGGTGTTATCACTCACCTACCACCAGATATCCTGGAGTGTAAAGTCAAGTGGGACATAGGAAGCATCGCTACAAACAAAGCCAGTGGAAGGAATGGAATTCTAGATGAGCTATTTCAAATCCTAAAAGATGATACTGTGAAAATGTTGCACTCAATATGCCAGAAAATTTGGAAAACTGAGAAGTGGCCACAGACTACAAAAGATCAGTTTTCATTCCAATCTCAAAGAAAGGTAAAGCTATGCCAAAGATTGTTCGAACTATCCAACAACTGCAATCATTTCACATGCTAGCAAAGTAGTGCTCAAAATTCTCCAAGGTAGGCTGCAAAAGTACATGAACCGAGAACTTCCAGAAGTTCAAGTTGGATTTAGAAAGGCAGAGGACCCAGAGACCAAATTGCCAACATCCGTTGGATCATGGAAAAAACAAGAGAATTAAAAACAAAATCTACTTCTGCTTCATTAAATACACTAAAGCCTTTAACTGTGTAGATCACAACACACTGTGGAAAATTACTAAAGGAATGGGAATATCAGACCACCTTTCCTACCTTCTGAGAAACCTGTATGCAGGTCAAGAATCAACAGTTAGAACCAGACATGGAAAAATGGACTGTTTCCAAATTGGGAAAAGAGTACGCCAAGGTTGTATATTGTCACCCTGCTTATTTAATTTATATGCAGAGTACATCATGTGAAATGCTGGGCTGAAAGAAGCATAAGCTGGAATCAAGATTGCTGGAGAAATATCAATAATCTCAGATATGCAGATGACACCACCCTTATGGCAGAAAGTGAAGAAGAACTAAAGAGTCTCTTGGTGAAAGTGCAAGAGGAGAGGGAAAAGCTGACTTAAAACTCAACATTCAAAAAATGAAGATCATGGCATCTGGTCCCATCATTTCATGGCAAATAGGTGAGGAAACAATGGAAACAGTGGCAGATTATATTTTTTGGCTCCCAGATCACTGCAGATGGTGACTGCAGCCATGAAATTAAATGACTCTTCCTTCTCGGAAGAAAAGCTATGACCAACCTATACAGCACATTAAAAAGCAGAGAAATTACTTTGTCAACAAAGATCCGTATAGTAAAAGCTATGGTTTTTCCAGTAGTTATGTATAGAAGTGAGAGTTGGACCATAAAGTAGGCTGAGTACTGAAGAACTGATGCTTTCAAACTGTGGTGTTGGAGAAGCCTCTTGGAAGTCCCTTGAACTGAAATGAGATCAACTGGTCAATCCTAAAGGAAATAAATCATGAATATTCATTGGAAAGACTGATGCTAATGCTGAAGCTCCAATACTCTGGCCACCTGAAGTGAAAAGCTGACTCATTAGAAAATAAACTTTAGCTGGGAAAGACTGAAGGCGGGAGGAGAAGGGGACCAACAGAGGATGAGATGGTTGGATGGCATCACTGACTCAATGGACATGAGTTTGAGCAATCCCCGGGAGATGATGAAGGAAGGGAAGCCAGTAGTGCTGCAATCCAGGAGGTCACAGAGCTGGACACAACTGAATAACAGAACAACAATACTCCATCATGAATGAAAAATAGGTGTCTTTCCTGAGGGTTTATAAATAGATGTCTGATTAAATAATTTTCTATGCAATCTGATTATTTTTACTATGAATAATATTTCAGTCTGCATTTAAATAAAACTTTCTGTGAAATCTACTTTCTTCTATTTATGAGGAAGAAATGAAGAACCTCTGTGATAGGAAGAGTTTCTCCCTAGTATGACCAGGAAATGAGCCAATTCTTAGACTGCCCAGTGAACTTGTATAGAAATATTAAACATCATCCAGCTACTGAGATTTTGTATTTCAGCATACGACTTGCCCTTTGCAATATCAAGTTTCAACACAGTTACGTGGTGACTGAATAAACCACATCTGCAAACTAGGACTTGGATGATCAGTGGAAACGTAAAACAAAGTAAAAGAAAAAAAAAGTTAGTTCACGCATTCTATGTGTAACCCTGCATTTGGGGAACTCTGATTTTTTACAACTTTGCAAAATCCAGAAGGTCTAAGAACATTAAGGTTATATGCTTCTTTTTTTAGTTTAATAATAACCAAACAATTCTCTTTCTAAAATATAACCTAATCCTTTAAACAGTTGATAAAATTCTAACCATGTTAGTCTTTTTTCAGTCTCTCTAAAATGCTTGCAATTAAATAAATAAACATGTAATTTTCCTTTCTTGGAAATAGAGTAAGATGACCACTGAAAATGATATATTTCATATTAAATGCCTAGTGATGCTTCATGACTCAGATACATCTGGATTTCACACTTGGAAGTTTTTCTTTCAAAATTACATGTCAACTTGTGATTTCGTAGCTACTACTTTTTCCATTTTTCCTCAGTATAAACTATACCATAGACCTATACTCATTAGTAGACTGTTGTTTTAAAAAATACTACAAAATATGCTCCAGGGCACAGAGGAGAGAGTGATTCACTGTGTGCTGGGAGCAGTCTCACAGGAAGGTGACATGGACAAATAAAGATATTAAACATGTAGATTCAATACTAGAAAATGTAGAAAAATTAATGTACCTCAGCTTTGGAACTAGTAAAACCTGGAAACAAAATCTTTGCTAAACATATTACTCTCTTTGTCAGTGTCAGAAATAAGATATATAACTCAAAGCCTGTTGTCTTTTCAGGATTTTTGTTATCTTTTTCCCCCTGCAACAATCTTTCCCCACATATCCATACAGCCCATTCCTTCCCATCCAACATGTCTCATCACATTAGCAAGTGCTTCCCTTACATAAAACAGTAAAACATCACTACTCTATTCTCCTTATTCCTTTTAATTTTTTTGTTATAGTTCTTATTACTGCCTGTAATTCTGTACTTTCACTTTTAATTTTGTTGTTGTCTTTCTCTCTAGAATGCAAGCCTCACAAGGGTGGTAACTTCATCCAGTTTTTTTCCACTATTGTATTCTCAGTCCTTCCAATGGCATTTACACATAGTATATGGTCCATAAACAGGTACTGAATGAATAAATGAATGAACCACTTAATATTGTGCCTGATACATTACAAATCACAATCACAGAAAATGAGCCAAACTGGTCACATGGATCACAGCCTTCTTTAACTCAATGAAACTATGAGTCAGGCCATGTAGGGCCACCCAAAATGAAAGGGAAATGGTGGAGAGTTCTGACAAAAAGTGGTCCATTGGAGAAGGGAATGGCAAACCACTTTAGTATTCTTGCCTTGAGAATCCAAATATGAAAAGGGTAAAAGATATGGCACTGAAAGATGAACTCCCCAGATCAGTAGGTGCCCAATATGCTACTGAGGAGGAATGGAGAAATAACTCCAGAAAGAATGAAGAGATAATTTCTGTTTTGTGTTTTGGTTTTTGGGCCATAAGGCATGTGGGATGTGGGAACTTAGCTTCCTGACCAGGAATCAAACCACACTATTTGCATTGGGAGGCAAAGTCTTAACCATTGGACCGCTAGGGAAGTCCCTCCTCTCTCTCTTTTCTTGCAGCCACATCAGCCTTACTTTAATTACTGAAAAGTGCCAAGCTCTTCCATGCCTCTGGACCTTTGCATATGCGTTATTATTATCCTCTTATGCCACTCAACTGACTTAATTATTCATCTCTCAACTCAAGCCTCACTGCCTAGGGGACGCCTCTAGCTTCCTGCTGTTGCCAGCAAGGTTTTGTTGTTAATGCACACTTAGAGCACTCTATCTCCCCTTCACAGGGAATTTCCAATTCCCAATAAAACACTGATAAATGTGACAATTTCATTACTGTCTATTTCCTCCACACATCAATAAAAGCATCAAGAAAGTCTGCTTTCTTATCATCCCCAGCGCCTAGCACAGCACTGGATCCATAATGAAGTGAAAGTTGCTCAGTCATGGCTCTTTGAGACCTCATAGACTATACATCCATGCAATTTTCCAGGCCAGAATACTGGGGTGGGTAGCCTTTCCCTTCTCCAGGGGACCATATTAGACCCTTAAATAAAGGATGAAAAAAGAAATGAATGAGTGAATGAATGGGTGAATGGATAAGCAAGTGAACTTCTTTATGGCATCATAATAGATGTGCTTAGTCGTCTTGGCCTTGGAGCCATGCCCCTGGTAGGTCTCCCAGGGCAGCCAGGCAGAGTCATCCTCGACCAGAGTAATATGGGAAGTCCTTTCCCAGAGAGGCGAAACTTGCCCTGCAAGTGCTTGGAAGGGCCTTTTGTGTTTTAGTTCACTGAGGCCAGAAATGAGCCAGCTGCTGAGCCAGAAGATGATTGCTGAGGTCAGTGCCCCTGAATCCATGATACTGAACAATTCCATCATTTCTGCTAAGTGATTCAAGACCAGTGATTCATGATGGAGGAATGGAAGAAAGTGCTGGATAAACACCTACAGCAATTCTCCTGCTCCTGACAAGCCCTGAGCCAACGTGGAATTTCAGTTGTCAAAGCAAGCCAGTTTCCCATTTTGATATCTTCATCCAGGACCAGAGATCTTCCTCCAGTGGAAGATGCTTGTTTGGGCACTGTTGCTTTGTGCACAAAATCCCAACAGCTTTGCCTGCTCATCTCCTGAGTCTCTGGTTGTCCAAGACCTGCTATAGGAGCAGGACAGCCCGCCAAGCACATAGCAAAGCCAAATGGGTTGGGAAACAGATCAAGCCAGAACTCAAACTAAAGGCCAACACATTAGGGATTTTCTAGAAGAGGTGAGGTTTATAATCATATCCTACAGGAGAAGGGGTAATTAGAAGTTGGAGAAAGGAGATAGAAGGAAAAAGACAGAGGTCTCAAGCCTATGCTTGTGTGATGATAGGTCCAGGATGGCAGAGTGCTGGGGACTTGTGAGCATCATCTGCTTTGCTCTTCGAAGCACAGGAAGTCAGCTAGTGTCCCACAGAGAAGGATGATTTTCAGATAGAACAGTAGGTTATGTACTATCTAAGCTACTTGTGGTGATTTTGGTTGTCTGCCTTCAGGAGAGAGCTAAGAATGGCGCTCATTGCCTCCATTTCTGAGGCATTTTTGATGTCTAGCTAACACTCAGAAAGCTCCACTGTGCTCTGCATCTCACTCACCGAAGATGAGCTATGATTTTTCAAGAGCCAGCCACTCATCATATAATAATCAAACCAAGATGAACACAGGAGGAATGCAAACAGCACCGCTTTGGCTCAAAGTCAGGTTTGGGGAGGGGCATTCCCAAGTGAGAGAGACACACAGAAGAAGAGGCTTAAGTAATCTCCCACTTTCCCAGGATGAATGGAACTAATGTATTTCTACTCAATGTATTCACTTAGAGAAGACCTGGAGCCAGGGGGCTGGACCCTGGCCTCTCATCCTGAATCCTGCTATGCTCTCCAACTCTATGGCCTCAGACATATTTCTAAACTTCTTGGATCTTTCTTTTCCCATCGTCAAAGACCTACTGGTCCAAGAAGCCTTCTCTGAGAAGGTGATGTTTGAACTGAAACCTAATTTTGAGAAAAATCTAGATGTGAATTTCTGGGGAAAGTGCTTTCCAGGCAGAAGAAATGGAAGGATCCCAGGGCTTGTGGCTGAAGCAAGCCTAGTTTATTTGAAGAGTAACAACAACAATATTTGAAGCTGGTGTGGCTGAAGCAGAGGGAAAGAAGGAAAGACAATAGGAGATTATGTCAGAGAAGTAGTGATGAACCCATATGTATGACCTTAAAGGCCACATTTTATATGAGGCATGATGAGACCACATCAAGGTGTTTTAGGCAGGAGAGCAATATGGTTTACATTTGTAAGAGATTATTCTGGCTGCTGCATAAAGAATGGATCAGGATGGGCAGGAGGCAAGGTGTAAGCATGAAGAATATTTATGAGGGTACTGAAGTCATTTCAGCAAGAGATGGTGGAAGCCAGGATTAGAGGAACAGCAGTGGAAAGTGATGGATTGCGGACACATCACAGAAGTAAAGTCAACAAGACATGGTCATGCATGACATGTGCAATCCCAGAAGTCCAACAGTCTTCCTTTGTTTTGTACCATCTTCGTCCTCTTCAGTCCAAGCTGGTAGCATTGCTGCTGAGATGGTCAACTGGATTCCTAAGTCATACATCTAATTGTTTTAGCAAATGGTTGTCCAGCTACACACTTCTCTCCAGAGCATGCCTTCTTTTTCTTTTCTTTCTTTCTTTTTTTTTTTTTTGTAATATGGATAGGCTGATAACTTTCCAAATTTCAAGTTCTAGTTTCTCTCCTTCTTCAATTTCTTTCTTTCCTCTTGTTCTTTGTAACTATTGATAGAATTGGTATATTTGATTTCTCTTTTTTTCTGTGTGCCATTAACATCTTAAAATTTCTCCCTCATATATTATTTCCTTTTAATTTGTTAAATTATTTATTTTAATTGGAGGCTAATTACTATAAGAAGTCAAGGAGAAGCCATGTTACACTTTCAACAGTTTGTTTAAAAAAAACAAAAATCTCTTTAGCTAAATATCAGAGTTCATCACTTTTTTTTAGTTTTTATTTTTACTTGATTTTGCTTTACAATACTGTATTGGTTTTGCCATACATTGACATGAATCAGCCACGGGTGTACATGAGTTCCCAATCCTGAACCCCCCTCCCACCTCCCACCCCATACCATCTCTCTGGATCATCCCCATGCACCAGCCCCAAGAGCTCATCACTTTTAAGTTTTACCTTCCACAAAAGAGTAGAACTAAATGCAGCCAAGTTGTCTGTCGCTTTATAACAAAGGTCACTTTTCCTCAAGTTGTTAATAACAATTCTCATTTCCATTCAAGACTATAAGCAATTTTAACTTTTATATTTCTAACAATAGTCTCTTCAAGGAAATCTGGATATTTTTTCCTATCATGAACCTCAAAACTCTTCCAGGTCTCATAGGACCTAGTAAGATGGCAAAGTAGGAAGCACCAGAAATCTGTCTTCCCACTTAGACAATAATTGAAATGGCAGAATGTGTCTGATATGACTATTTTGGAACTCTGGAATCAGAACCTTGGAACTTCTAGGGAAAGATTTAGAGAACAAAAAATTGCCATTAATTTCTGTCAGTTTTAGTTCTCAGCACAGTAACTGCTAATCATGTCCCACCCCTGTCCCATGGAAGGTAGCTGTGTGTGTTTCTGTGTCAGCGTGCACACAGCTTGCAGGAGCCAGGGTAGACAAAAGACGCCCTGTCCTCCACATAGGAAGGGTCTATGCTCGGACTGCTGGTTGCTGCTGCTTATCACAGCGCTGTAAGCAAGGAGGTGGGCAGGCATTGTTGTTCCTCTCATACAAGTCCGACCCCCTTCAGCTGAGGTGAATTCCAGGGGGTGTAAAAGGCTGACACACTTCTCTCCCTTTCATTTTTTTTTTCCATTTGCAAGTCAAACATTAAAGATTAGGACATTTTTTAAACTGCATGTGTGGGGAAAATTAGAAAGTAACCACACATGCCTAAAGAAAGTTTCAGAAAAGATCTGAGGAGACCTCAAGTTTAAGTTTGCACCCACACTGGTCCTCCACACAGAGATAGCTACAATAACCAAATAAGCAAAAAAATATAAACAAAAGCCTGCTCAAACCAGAAACAGCAAACACTGGGAAAAAGAGAGAATCTGATTTCCAGAGATATCATATTATCATAGTCAAATGTCCAGTTTTCAGTAAAAAGTCACAAGCCATACAAAGAGACAGGAAAGTATGGCCTACTCAGTGGGAAAAAATAATGCATTTTCCCTGAAAAGGACCTGATGACAGATATACTAAACAAAGATATTAAAACAAGATTCATAAAGTTACTCAAAGAACTACAGGAAGATGTGCACAAAGTCAAGAAAATAATATATGAACAAAATGAAAACATCAATAAAGATGTAAAGCTCTTTAAAAAAATAAATTCTGGAACTGAAAAATACAACTGAAATAATTTACTAGGAGGATCTGAAGATTTGAACAGGGAGAGTGAAAAAAAAAAGAATCTTCAGGTCTGAATATAAGACAATGGAAATTATCAAGTTTAAGAAACAGAAAAAAATCAAATTTGTTAAGAGAAGGTAGCAGAGAGAATTTTAAGAAATACTTACTGAACATTTCCCCAAATTTGATGAAATACATGAATATAAACATCCAAGAGGCTTGAAATACTCCAAATAAAATGAATTCAGAGGATTCACACCAAGACATATTATAATCAAACTTTCAAAAAGCAAAGAAAAAAATCTTGAAAGCAGCAAGAAAGACGAGAACTTCAATAAGATTATCAGCAGATTTCTCTTCAGAAATATTGGAGGCCAGAAGGCACTGGGTAGATAAATAATCAAAGTGCTAAAAGAAGAAAACTGTCAACCAAGAATGCTATATCCAACAAAACTGTCCTTGAAAAGAAAAGGAGAAAAGTAAGACTTTCCCAGATAAACAAAGGCTGAGGGAGTTTGTGACCACTAGATCTGTCCTGTAAGATATGATCAAGGGAGTCCTGCAATGCAAAAATAAAGAATACTAGACAGTAACTTGGAAGCCAGATGGAGAAATATCAAAAAGGTAAATAGATGGGCTTATAAAGCTAGTGTTATTATAATGACAATTTGTAACTACTTTTTTGTTTCCTACATGATATAAGAGACTGAAACATTTTTAAAAACAAGTATTAGTCTTGTTGTTTTCTACATAATTTAAAAGACTAATGCATTTGAAAGAACTATTAGTTTATTTTTTGAGCACAATATATAAAGATATTATTTTGTGACATCAACAACTGAAAGAGATGGGACAAAACTGTCAAGGAGCAGAATTTTATATATTATTGAAATTAAACTGGTTTAAATTCTAATTATATTGTTATAACTTTAGGATGCTAAATGTAATCTCCATGGTAACCACAAAGATAATAGTTGGAGAACATACACAAAAGCAAATGAGAATGGAATTTAAGCATTTCACTACCAAAAAAAAAAAAAAGGCAACTCAACCCAAAAGAAGAGAATAATGCAGGAAATGAGTTGGAGGCGGGGGGTGGTAAACTGTGTAAAAGAAATAGGAAAATAGTAGAAGTCCCTCCATCTCATTACAGTAACCCCATCCCCAACTTATCTGTGGTTTTGCTTTCTGCAGTTACCTGTAGTCAAAATCCTTAACAAAATTCTAGCAATCAGAATCCAACAACACATTAAAAAGATCATACATCATGACCAAGTGGGCTTACCCCAGGGATGCAAGGATTCTTCAATATCTGCAAATCAATCAGTGTAATACACCACATTAACAAATTGAAAAATAAAAGCCATATGATTATGTCAATAGATGCAGAGAAAGCCTTTGACAAAATTCATCATCCATTTATGATAAAAACCCTCCAGAAAGCAGGCATACCTCAACATAATAAAAGCTATATATGACAAACCCACAGCAAACATTATCCTCAACAGTGAATAATTGAAAGCATTTCCCCTAAAGTCAGGAACAAGACAAGGGTGCCCACTCTCACCACTACTACCCTACATAGTTTTGGAAGTTTTGGCCACAGCAATCAGAGCAGAAAGAGAAATAAAAGGAACCCAAATAAGAAAAGAAGAAGTAAAACTTTCACTGTTTGCAGATGACATGATCCTCTACATAGAAAATCCTAAACTCCACTAGAAAATTACTAGAGCTAATCAATGAATAAAGTTGCAGGATATAAAATCAACACACAGAAATCTCTTGCATTCCTATACACTAAGAATGAGAAAATAGAAAGAGAAATTAAGGAAACAATTCCATTCAAGGTCACCAGTCTATGTTCGATGCAGGATGCTTGGGGCTGGTGCACGAGGATGATCCGGAGGGATAATGGGGGGTGGGAGGTGGGAGGGGGGTTCATGTCTGGGAGCTCTTGTACACCCGTGGTGGATTCATGCCATTGTATGCCAAAACCAATACTGTACTGTAAAGTAAGTGAAAGTGAAGTCATTCAGTTGTGTCTGACTCTTTGCGACCCTATGGACTGTAGCCTACAGGCTTCTCCATCCATGGGATTTTCCAGGCACAAATACTGGAGTGGGTTGCCATCTTCCTTCTCCAGGAGATCTTCCTGACCCAGGGATTGAACCCAGGTCTCCCACATTGTAGGCAGACGCTTTACCATCTGAGCCACCAAGGAAGTCATAAAGTTAAAAAAAACAAAACAAAACAATATTGCATATGGACCTGGAATGTTAGGTCCTTTATCAAGGTAAATTGGAAACAATCAATCAGGAGATGGCAAGAGTGACTTCAACATTTTAGGAATCAGTGAACTAAAATGGACTGGAATGAGTGAAATTAATTCAGATTTAATTCAGACCATTACATCTACTACTGTGGGAAAGAATCCCTTAGAAGAAATGGAGTAGCCCTCATTATCAACAAAAGAGTTCAAAATGCAATACTTGAACACAGTCTCAAAAACGACAGCATGATCTCTGTTCATTTCCAAGACAAACCAATCAATGTCACAGTAATTCAATTATGGAAAGAGGTTTGTAACATTGTGCAGAAGGAAGTGATCAAAATTGTTCCCAAGAAAAAGAAATGTAAAAGGCAAAATGGTTGTTTCAGGAGGCTTTCAAATAGTTGAGAAAAGAAGAGAAGCAAAGGTAACAGAGATATATCCATCTGAAAGCAGAGTTCCAAAGAGTAGCAAGGAGAGATAAGAAAGCCTTCCTCAGCGATCAATGCAAAGAAATAGAGGAAAACAATAGAATAGGAAAGACTAGAGATCTCTTCAAGAAAATCAGAGAGGCCAAGGGAATATTTCATGCAAAGATGGGCACAATAAAGGACAGAAATGGTATGGCCCTAACAGAAGCAGAAGATATTAAGAACAGATGGCAAGGATACACAGAAGAACTATACAAAAAAGAACTTCATGACACAGATAACCACAATAGTGTGCTCACTCACCTAGAATCAGACATCCTGGAATACAAAGTCAAGTGGGCCTTAGGAAGCATCACTATGAACAAAGGCAGTGGAGGTGTTGGAACTCCAGTTGAGCTATTTAATCCTAAAAGTTGATGTTGGTAAAGTGCTGCACTCTGTATACCAGGAAATTTGGACAACTCAGTAGTTGCCACAGCACTGGAAACGGTTAGTTTTTATTCCAGTCCCAAAGAAATGCAATGCCAAAGAATGCTCAAACTATCCTATGATTTCACTCATCTCACACGTTAGCAAAGTAATGCTCAAAATTTTCTAAGCAAGGCTTCAATAGTATGTAAATCAAGAAATTACAGATGTTCAAGTTAGATTTAGAAAAGGCAGAAGAACCAGAGATCAAAATGCCAAGATTATTTGGATCACGGAAAAAGCAAGAGAATTCCAGAATAACATCTACTACTTCTTCATTGACTATACTAAAGCCTTTGGATGTGTGCATCACAACAAACCGTGTAAATTCTTAGAGATGGGGATACCAGACCACCTTACCTGATTTCTGAGAAACCTGAGTGCAGGTCAAGAATCAACAGTTAGAACTGGGCATGGAACAACAGACTTGTTCAAAATTGGGAAAGGAGTATGTCAAGGCTGTATATTGTCACTCTGCTTATTTAACTTATATGCAGAGTCCATCATGAAAAATTCTGGGCTGGATAAAGCACAAGCTGGAATCAACTTTGCCAAGGGAAATACTAATAACTTGAGATATGAAGATGACAACCCCCTTAATGGCATAAAATGAAGAGGAACTAAAGAGCCCCTTGATGAAAATGAAAGAAGAGAGTGAAAAAGTCCACTTAAAACAACATTCAAAAAACTGAGATCATGGTTTTCTATCCCATTCAGTTCAGTTCAGTTCAGTTGCTCAGTCCTGTCCGACTCTTTGCGACCCCATGAATTGCAGCACACCAGGCCTCCTTGTCCATCACCAACTCCCAGAGTTCACTCAAACTCATGTGCATCGAGTCAGTGATGCCATCCAGCCATCTCATCCTTTGTCATCCCCTTCTCCTTCTGCTCCCAATCTTTCCAGCATCAGAGTCTTTTCCAATGAGTCAACTCTTAGCATGAGGTGGCCAAAGTACTGGAGTTTCAGCTTTAGCATCATTTCTTCCAAAGACATCCAAGGGCTGATCTCCTTCAGGATGGATCTCCTTGCAGCCCAAGGGACTCTCAAGAGTCTTCTCCAACACCACAGTTCAAAAGCATCAATTCTTCAGCACTCAGCTTTCTTCACGTCCAACTTTCACATCCATACATGACCATGTATGGAAAAACCATAGCCTTGACTAAACAGACCTAACCCATTACTTCATAACAAATAGATGAGGAAACAGTGAGAGACTTTATTTTGGCGGCTCCAACATAAGCGCAGATGGTAACTGCAGCCAGGAAGTTAAAAGATGCTTGCTCTTGGAAGAAAAGCTATGCCCAACCTAGACAGCATATTACAAAGCAGAGACATTACTTTTCCCACAAAATTCTGTATAGTTAAATCTATCATTTTTCCAGTAGTCCTATACAGATGTGAGAGTTGAACCATAAAGAATGCTGAGTGCTGAAGAACTGATGCTTTTGAACTGTGATGCTGGAGAAGATCCCCTTGACTGCAAGAAGCTCAAACCAGTCATCCTAAAGGAAATCAATCCTGAATATTCATTGGAAGGAATGATGCTGAAACTGAAGCTCCAATACTTTGGCCAACTGATTTGAAGAACTGATTCACTGGAAGCATCCCTGATTCTGGGAAAGATTGAAGGCAGGAGGAGCAGGGGATGACAGAGGATGAGATGGTTAGAATACATCACCAACTTGATGGACAAGAATCTGAGCAAGGTCCAGGAGTTGGTGATGGACAGGGAATCCTGGCATGCTGCAGTCCATGGGGTGACGAACAGTCAGACATGACTGAGAGACTGAACTGAACAAACATTATAAATGTTCATTCACATGACTGCAACTTTTTATCATCATCATTGTAAGCTTCATTATTACTCTAAGACACAAAATACTTCCATGTGGGCATGTATGAAAATTACAGGAAAATAGGAAAAATTATTTGACACTCAATAAGAAACTCTAACTACCAAAGGTAGCACATTGAGTAAATTAAAATTGAATTGGAACTACATCTGTAGGTTAAATAAATCATTCCAAATGTGTGTTTGGTTGTTCTTGATAAATGTGCTTTAATCCATTTGAGCCATTTAATTTAATTTTAGTTATTTGATATTTTATTGACTAAAATTCCTGAGAGTTACAGAATCAGGGCTTCCCTGGTGGCTCAGAGGATAAAGCATCTGCCTGCAATGCAGGAGACCCGGGTTTGATTCCTGGGTTGGGAAGATTCCCTGAAGAAAATGGCAACCCATGCTAGTATTCTTGCCTGGAAAATCCCATGGACAGAGGAGCCTGGTGGGCTACAGTCCACAGGGTTGCAAAGAGTCGGACACGACTGAGCGAATTCACTTTCATTTTCACTTATTTAGAAATTAATAGGAATCTAGAGAGAGTGTAATATTTAAAAATTATGAAAGACAAAAAATATAAGTTGCTAATGCTAATAAGTTAATTATAGCATTAACATGATATGAAACAAATTAATTTGAACCAAAATATTGATGGTGGTTTAGTTCCTAAGTTGGGACTGACTCCTGGACCCCATGGTCTATAACCCACCAGGTTCCTTTGTCCATGGGATTTTCCAGGCAAGAATACTGGAGTGGGTTGCCCTTTCCTACTCCAAGGGATCTTCCCTATCCAGGGATAAACCCCACATCTTTCTTGGCGGGAAGTGGGTTCTTAACTTCTGAGCCATCAGGGAAACCCAATAAATTTAAATTTGGCACAAACCTGCACAGCATCGTTTTCTGCAACATTGTTATAAGAGAAGTGCTTCAGGCACACAGAAGAAATAGAGATTCACTCTGTGATGGGAGAAGCTTCACATTAGTGAGGCCACGTGAGCCACCAATCAAGATAAAGAATAAAGGGGAAAGAGCAGGGTTTGGACGAGCTTGGTAAACTCCAGGAGAGAGTGAAGGGCGGGGAAGCCTGGGTGAGCAGTCCATGGCGCTGCAAAGAGTGGGAAGTGAGTGAGCGACCGGACCAAGCGCTGTGGAGGGCGACAGAGTGAGGGGCGAAAGAGAGGGGCACCAGCCGCTTAGAGGAGGAAAGTGGAGCACGTCCCAAGAGTGAAAGGAGGAAAGACCACGTCCTACTACATGAGGTTGTCACATCAAAAGCTTCTGCACTGTAAAATTATGTGTAGCCTGAAAACTCATGGGACATCTTAACACTCTATAACTCTCTGTAACCTTAGGAGGTCTTCAAAGCAGGCTTAAGACATCTGGACATAGGAAAATGAATGGCAGATAGGAAGCGGTGAGAAAGTCCCTGGTGTCACATGGCAAACCGTGGCCGAAACATACGACCCATGCTAAAGACACACCACCCATTTCAGTCCAGTTTTCCTCAGCTTAAGGGTTGGAGCCATTTGCTCCATGCAATATTCATGTCCATGCACAATTTTAATTGAACTGAATCAAGAAAAGAGTGAAACTGAATTCAAGAAGAAATCTGAAAGAAAAGAAAGTGAAAGTAGCTCAGTTGTGTCTGACTCTTTGCGACCCCATGGACTATACATGGAATTCTCCAGGCAGCATATTGGAATGAGCAGCTCTTCCCTTCTCCAGGGGATCTTCCCAACCAAGGGATGCAACCCAGGTCTCCCACACTGCAGGCAGATTCTTTACCATCCGAGCAAAACCAGGGAAGCCCAAGAATACCAGAGAGGGGAGCCTATCTCTTCTCCCACAGATTTCCCAACCCATGAATTGAACCAGGGTCTCCTGCATTGCAGGCGGATTCTTTACCAGCTGAGCTACCAGGGAAGGCCAAGAAGAAATCTATGTATTTACAAAACTATTTTACAATAAATACCTGCTTCAGATATGACAGCTCCAAATTTTAAATAACCCAAGTATATAACAATAAGAAAATATTTTATACAACTATAGATCATAAATGTGAAATTATGTTGTCAAATGTGTTCCAGAGTACAAAGATACTTAAAATGTAATATCAAATAGAAAGGACGGAGGACTTTATTTTATGGATTGTAAATTCATTTAATATATACATTATATTTGTTTTTATATAAGAGGACATATAGACACATAAAGAAATATGTAGATTTCTTCTTGAAGGAATGCTGGACCAAAATGGGTGGTGCATCTTAACATGGGACATGTGCTTTCAGCCACTGTTTGCCATGTGACATCAGGGGCTTTCTCTCCTCTTCCTATTTGCCATTCATTTTCCTGAGTTCAGATGTCTTAAGCCTGCTTAGAAGACCTTCTAAGGTTACAAATGGAGAATTATAGAGTGTTAAAAAGTCCCATGATTTTTAAGACTACATATAATTTTACAGTGCCAGAAGTTGTTTACCTCATATCACAGAACATGGTATTTTCTCCTTTCTCTCTTTCTAACTTATTCCACTCTCTTTCTCTAAGTGACCAGCACTCCTTATCTTTTGCTCCTTGCTCTGTCACCCTTCATGATGTTGGCTCTGTTGCTTATCATTGTTATTCAGTCACTTAGTTGTACATATCATGTAAAGAGAAGTAAAAAAACAAAATCTCTATTTTTGAAAAGGCATGCAATCAAAGACAATAAAGTGTTGTTATGATATCACTTGCTTTGTTCTTCTCCAACTTAGGCTATGTTTTGTTAATGAGAGAAAAAGAGAATGAACATGAGTCCATCAATATTTGATCTTCATATTTTCACAAAATTCAAAATATATCATTTCTACTCCCAATATTTATCTTATGCTTATGACTCCACATCAGTCCAGTCTATTTTTTGAGAAAGTGCCTTGCTGTTGAATGAGAGAGAAAAAGAAATAGGTAATCTTGCTTGAGGAAAAAAAAGAAATTACTATATTTGCCACATTGGACAATAATCTCTCTCTTTTCTCCCAAAACAAAAACTGTTGCAATATATAAGTGAAATATTGCAATATCCTTAGATATTATAAAATTATGATAGATAAAATTTTAGAAAATCTAAACTAAATTAAAATCTGGAAAAGGTAGAGCACTGCACAGTAAAAGGCAAGGAAAGACACAGTGAAATTATTTTGTGTTAAAGGAGAGGGGAGATTATTATCATCTCATAGAACTTATTTCAGGGCAGACATGGCCTCTTAAATTGAAGCATAGCAAGAGAAAAATATTTTTAAAGACTTTATACTCATTTTCATGATATAAATGAGACACATCTGTAATTTCTCTTTGCTTTTAACAACATGCTTTCTTTCCCATAATGGAGAGGCTAATGCCAAAGCACTTGCTGAAGCACAACACACCAAATTGAAATGAATGTTTTGCCCCAGTGTGAAGAAGGCTGCTGATTTTTAGTAACTAGCCTCACAGTTGGATTAATTGAGAACAACTGCTGATGAGAACAAGCAAGGCAACAAATTATGAATAAATAATATTTTCTCCATCACTTGGCATTTTACTCCCAGTGGTCCATTAGCTTAAAAAAACAAGAGACTCAGCACTTAAAAGATTTGTGCTCAGTTTGTTCATAAATGTTTCGCTTTGCTTTACTGCTATTTATGATTACCTCATTAGATGGTACATGTTCTCGGGCATTGCAGAAAATATGCAGTGATAGGTTTCTATTGAAGAATCTGTGCTAATGAACAATGAAATAATTTAGCATTTGTTCCTTATTTTCTGTGGCCACCATGCTTTAATGTGAAGACACACATTCTCATATGTTCTTCAGTTCTTGCTTTTAACTCTGGTAACAGAACAGATGCCACTCTAAGACTGAGGAAAACATTTAAGCATAAGTGATCACACTCCATCAATAAAGCTAACCCTTACATAATGTGCCTGCATTTTAAGTGTATACATTAGTTGCAGTAAAAAAAAAAAAAAGAGAGAGAGAGAATGAAAACTGGAAGGAGGGGAAATAAAAACCATGTAAGTCTCAGTTTTATTTTGTTTTGTTTTTGTCTTTCCTGAGGAACCCATTCCAATGCCAGGGCACAGGTAAGGGGAATCTCCTCCAGTTCAGTGAGGCTATTATTCGTTTATTAATAAGTTCAGAGAGGGGATGAAGAGGTTTATCATTAAGTCCAGAGAAGGGGATGAGAGAGGATAAGATGTTGGACGGTATCGCCAACTCACAGACATGAGTTTGAGCAAACTCTGGGAGATAGTAAAGGACAGAGAAGCCTGGTGTGCTGCAGTCCACTGGCTGCAAAGTACTGAACATGACTTAGCAAATGACCAATGACAATTAGGTCTAGAAAAGATTTCAATTCACATATTTTCAGATGTTCGGAGAAGTAAATCACTCTGAATTGTTAAATGTCTATATAACTGGATGATTATCTAATCCAGTGTAACTGAAGCACTCAGAATTCTTAGAATTTTTATCTAACAAGAATTATATATTTCTATTTCTTAAAATTTTGAGTGCTAATATTAATTGCTTTAAGCATCAATTCTGAAATTGTGATGCTCTAGGAGTCTACTTAACATTGAGATGTTTTGACAATAATTTAGTAGCTATAATTTATAGGTTACCTTCCTCAATATTTTTGTTGTTTTATCACATCATTTCTTTTTCATGACATTTATTTTTCCATGCTTTCAGTCTACAACAGTTTAAATTATTTCTTGGTTAAATAACTATATTCAGAACAGATATACTTCTCTCAGGGTGTGAGATACAGTCAATTTCAACTCAATGGTCCATCAATATGTTGTCTTTAAAAACAGACCAGGAATACAAGTTTTATTCTTGGACCAGTTAATATAACAGATATTTATATTTCATTTCTTCCTTTCTCTACCAAATCATCATTTGAGAGCAAAGGTGAGAACACAAAATATAGCCTCTTCAGTGTCTTCAGTTCCTAACACATTTTGTGAGAGTAAATAAATAACATGCAGGCCTTTGATGATCAATTTGTAGCCAACCTGATTCAACAGGCAAATATGATGAAACTCAGCAGCCCTTCATTAATATCCCAGGGGCAAATGCCAGGAAGACAGCTCTCATGTAAAAGGCCATCAGCAGCCCTCAGCAAGAAGTCACTAGACACCAAAGGTGTTTTCTATATGGATTTATTATAATGACTTTTTGTTGTTTTCATGTACATATTTTTGGAATTTCTTTTCTAGATGTTTGAGACATTGTACTTTTCCCAAGCATCTTGCTCTTCCTTAGACTAGACCTTCTCTGTGGCTTTGACCTTTTCCTTTCCCTAATTTGGATTTACCTATGTCTGTCTGTCTGTCTGTTTCCAGCCTTAGCTGAGTTCCACTCATGGTTTAACTATTGTGAGACACCTGCCACAGCATAAGTTGTTCTGACAAGAGTGATCTTGAAGCATGACTGCAGTCTGCTACTTCACAAATTGTATGATCTTAAATAAATAACTTTCAAAAATATCATTCTCTCATTTACCACTCCACAGATTTATTAATATTGACATCACTATGCATTTGATATATGTCTGCTAACAACCTCATATATATATATATATCTTAAAGCAGCAGAAACTCAAAGAATTCAAATCTGAAATCATTATCAACTTTCCCATATTTTCTGCTACCTTGAAAAAATTAACTTCATTGATGCTAAAAAGTGTTAAGAGAAGGTTTATGGAGAAGATGGAATTTGATTTCAACCTTTAAATTATTCCTTTATTAAAAAGTTCTTAGATAAAATATCTAAATAATAGAACACTTATTTAAAGTTTATATATGTCATGCACTGTTGTAGGTGATTTACATACAGCTGACACTGTTTATAAACAGTGTCAGACTTTACTTTTTGGGGCTCCAAAATCACTGCAGATGCTGACTGCAGCCATGAAATTAAAAGATGCTTACTCCTTGGAAGAAAAGTTATGACCAACCTAGATAGCATATTGAAAAGCAGAGACATTACTTTGCCGACTAAGGTCCATCTAGTCAAGGCTATTGACTTTTCCAGTGGTCATGTATGGGTGTGAGAGTTGGACTTTAAAGAACGCTGAGCGCTGAAGAATTGATGCTTTTGAACTGTGGTGTTGGAGAAGACTCTTGAGAGTCCCTTGGACTGCAAGGAGATCCAATCAGTCCATTCTAAAGATCAGCCCTGGGATTTCTTTGGAAGGAATGATGCTAAAGCTGAAACTCCAGTACTTTGGCCACCTCGTGCAAAGAGTTGACTCATTGCAAAAGACAAAAGATGCTTACTCCTTGGAAGAAAAGTTATGACCAACCTAGATAGCATATTGAAAAGCAGAGACATTACTTTGCCGACTAAGGTCCATCTAGTCAAGGCTATTGACTTTTCCAGTGGTCATGTATGGGTGTGAGAGTTGGACTTTAAAGAACGCTGAGCGCTGAAGAATTGATGCTTTTGAACTGTGGTGTTGGAGAAGACTCTTGAGAGTCCCTTGGACTGCAAGGAGATCCAATCAGTCCATTCTAAAGATCAGCCCTGGGATTTCTTTGGAAGGAATGATGCTAAAGCTGAAACTCCAGTACTTTGGCCACCTTATGTGAAGAGCTGACTCACTGAAAAAGACTCTGATGCTGGGAGGGATTGGGGGCAGGAGGAGAAGGGGACGACGGAAGATGAGATGGCTGGATGGCATCACTGACTCGATGGACATGAGTCTGAGTAAGTTCCAGGAGTTGGTGATGGACAGGGAGGCCTGGCGTGTGATTCATGAGTTGCAAAGAATTGGACACAACTGAGCAACCGAACTGAAATAAGAAAGATGTTTTGAGGAACTGAAATAAATGTAATAGCACAGAGAGCAGAAAGTAAGAAAGAAGATGACATAAAATTAGACACACCAGCAGAGTGATGTTCAGAACTTCTCAATCTTGTAGGTAATGTTTAACATCTTTACCTCAAGAAAACACAGATGCATCAGTATCCTTTAAGGGATGTGGTATCATAATTATTCAACCTTCAGTAATGAAAACTGTTTGAAAGGGCCAAAATTTTTTCTGAAGAAACCAGAAAAGACTGAAATATAGCTAACCCATGGAATGCTCTCCTACTACTCTGGCATAAGTTCATGTCTTTCATTTGTAATGTTGTGTTATCGTAATAACATAAACACATTTTTTTTCAAGGTAGTTGCTTGAGTCAAGAGAAAGTAAGACAAAACCAAAATATAGACTGGAGTTGAAACTATGAACTCCAACTGAACACTGTGTCTTGTTACATGAATAAAAAATTAGTTGAAATATTTCAAACAGTCTTTAAATAGAGTAAATTTTTTTCCTTGCATTTAGTCAAATTCTTTTCCTTGCATTTAGTCAAAATCATTAGGATAACTATTTCTGAGTTGTTCATCATAAGTTTTTAAAAATACATGGAAAGAACCATATATGGATCCACAAATCTTAATATACATAAGTACTAAGAAACATGAGATGATACTGAAATATTTTCCAACAAACCTCTCTCAGAAGAAAAGCAATTTACTTTGAGTACTTAAAGCTATCCTTGGGCTTTGTAAATATTTAGGCACTTCTGTCATGCAACTGAAATAACATGAGTAGTGTTAGATAAGTGCTGTCACACCTATAACAAAAATGCTTAGCTTCTGCTACCAAACACCAGATATTGTCATGGGTACGTCAGCAGGTAAACACACACAACAGGTGTATAGACTGATGGAACAGAACAGATAGCCCAGAAATTAACTCACAATTATATAGTCAATTTATCTACAACAATGGAGGCAAGAATATACAACAGGGAAAAGACAGCTTCTTTGATAAGGGGTATTGGGAAAATTGGACAGCCTCATGGATAAGAATTAGACAGGACTACTTTCTCACATCAAAATAGGTGGAAAATGGTCTAAAGACTTAAATTTAAAACCAGAAAGCATAAAACTCCTAGAAGAGAACAAAGGCAGTATGCTCTTTGGCATCAGTCTTAGCAATATTTTTTGGATTCATCTCCTCAAGCAAGGACAACAGAAGAAAATAAATGGGAATACATCAAATTAAAACGCTTTTGGACAGCTGAAGGAAACCATCAATACAGGGAGTCAACTTGATAAGAGAACATATTTCTAGGCAGTATATCCAACAAGGGGTTAATATATAAAATATAAAAGGAATTTATACAAACCAACTTTTAAAAACAAACAACTCTATGGAAAAGGGGCAGAGAGCCTGAATAGACTTTATTCCAGAGAAAGCACACAGAGGCTCAATAGACCAATGAAAAGATGCTCAACATTACTAATCATCAGGGAAATGGAAATAAAAACCACAGTAAGTGTAACCTCACACCTCTCATGATGGTTATAATAAAAAATACAACAAATAGTCCATGTTGGTAGTGATGTAGGGTGAAGCTAACCCTGATACACTACAGATGGAATTATAAATTGGGTGTAGCTACTATGGTATCCCTGGTGGCTCAGTCAGTAAAAAAATCTGCAGGCGTGCAGGAGAATCTGCTGCAATGCAGGAGATCAGGATTGGACCCCTAGGTCAGGAAGATCACCTGGAGAAGGGAATGGCAACCCATTCCAATATTCTTGCCTGGAGAATTCCATGGACAGAGAACTCTGGCAGTCCACAGTCCATGGGGTAACAACTGAGAGACTAACACTTCATGTCACTTAACTTACTATGGAAACCATTATGGGGCTTCCTCAAAAAGTCAAAAATTATATAATTTAGCTATATCATACCATATCCCAAGACTATTTCACTTCTAGAAATTTACATGTAAAAAACAAAACACTAATTGGAAAATACATATGCACAGCAATGTTCCCTACCTTTTTTTATAATAGCCAATATATAGAATAAAGTCCAATGCATAAAGAATAATATTGCACAGGAACTTGGAAGGTTAGGTCCATGAATCAAGGCAAATTGGAAGTAGTCAAACAGGAGATGGCAAGAGTGAACACTGACATTTTAGGACTCAGTGAACTAAAATGGACTGCAATGGGTGAATTTAACTCAGATAACCAGTATCAGTATATCTATTACTGTGGGCAAGAATCCCATTGAAGAAATGGAGTAGCCATCATAGTTAACAAGAGTCCAAAATGCAGTAATTTGGATGCAGTCTCAAAAATGACAGAATAATCTCAGTTGTTTCCAAGGCAAACCATTCAGCATTACAGTAATCCAAGCCTATGTCCCGACCAGTAATGCTGAATGAAGAAGCTGAAGCTGAACAGTTCTATGAAGACCTACAAGACCTTCTGAACTAACACCCAAAAAAGATATCCTTTTTTTTTTTTCTGATATCAAATGTGAAAGTAGGAAGATAAGAGATACCTGGAATAACAGAGAAATTCAGCCTTGGAGTACAAAACAGAGCAGGTCAAAGGCTAACAGAGTTTTGCCAAGAGAACACACTGGTCATAGCGAACACCCTCTTCCCACAACACAAGGGAAGATTCTGCACATGGACATCACCAGATGGTCATTATCAAAATGAAACTGATTATATTTTTCGGTCCCAAAGATGGAGAAGCTCTATACAATCAGAAAAAACAAAACCAGGAGCTGACTGTGGCTCAGATCATGAACTCCTTATTGCCAAATTCAGACTTGAATTGAAGAAAGTAAGAAAGTGACTACACCATTTCGGTATGACCTAAAGCACACCCCTTACGATTATACAGTGGAAGTGACAAATTGATTCAAGGAATTAGATCTGATAGAGTACCTGAAGAACTATGGACAGAGGTTTGTGACATTGTACAGGAAGCAGTGATCAAGAAAAGAAATAGAAAGAATCAAAATGGTTGTCTGAGAAGGCCTTACAAATAGCTGAGAAAAGAAGCTAAAGGCAAAGGAGAAAAGAAAAGTTATACCCATTTGAATGCAGCATTCCAAAGAATATCTAGGAGAGAGAATAAAACCTTCCTCAGTGATCAGTGCAAAAAAATAAAGGAAAACAATAGAATGTGAAATACTAGAGATCTCTTCAAGGAAATTAGAGATACCAAGGGAACATTTCATGCACAGATGGGCTACATAAAGGATAGAAATGGTATGGACCTAACAGAAGCAGAAGACATTAAGAAGAGGTGGCAAGAATGCACAGAAGAACTATACAAAAGAGATCTTCGTGACTCAGATATCCACGATAATGTGATCACTCATTGAGATCCAGACATCCAGGAATGCAAAGTCAAGTGGGCCTTAGAAAGCACCACTAAGAACAAAGCAAGTGGATGTGACAGAATCCCAGTTGAGCTATTTCAAATCCTTAAAGATGATGCTATGAAACTACTGCACTCAATATGCTAGCAAATTTGGAAAACTGAGAAGTGGCCACAGGACTGGAAAAGGTCAGTTTTCATTCCAGTCCCAAAGAAAGGCAAGGTCAAAGAATGTTCAAACTACCACACAATTGCACTCATCTCACACACTAGCAAAATAATGTTCAAAATTTTCCAAGCCAGTTTTCAACAGTACATGAACTGTGAACTTCCAGATTTTCAAGCTAGATTTATAAAAGCCAGAGGAAGCAGAGTAATTGCCAGCATCCTTTGGATCACTGAAAAGCACGAGAGTTCCAGAAAAAACATCTATCTTTGCTTTATTGATTATGCCAAAGCCTTTGACTGTGTCGATCACAATAGCTATGGAAAATTCTTCAGGAGATCAAAATACCAGATCACCTGACCTGCATCCTGAGAAATTTGTATGCAGGTCAAGAAGCAACAGTTAGAACTAGACATGGAGCAACAGACTGGTTCCAAATCAGGAAAGGAGTGTGTCAAGGTTGTATATTGTTACTCTGCTTATTTAACTTATATGCAGAATACATCATGTGAGATGCAGGGCTAGATGAAGCACAAGCTGGAATCAAGATTGCTGGGAGAAATATCAATAACCTCAGATATGCAGATGATACCACCCTTAGAGCAGAAAGTGAAGAGGAGCTAAAAAGCCTCTTGATGAAAGTGAAAGAGGAGAGCAAAAAACTTGGCTTAGAGCTCAATAACAGAAAACGAAGATCATGGCTTCTGGTCCCATCATTTCATGGGAAATAGATGGGGAAACAGTGGAAACAGTGTCAGACTTTATTTTGGGGGGCTCCAAAATCACTACAGATGCTGACTGCAGCCATGAAATTAGAAGACACTTACTCCTTGGAAGAAAAGTTATGACCAACCTAGATAGCATATTCAAAAGCAGAGACATTACTTTGCCCTAAGGTCCGTCTAGTCAAGGCTATGGTTTTTCCAGTGGTCATGTATGAATGTGAGAGTTGGACTGTGAAGAAGGCTGAGCGCTGAAGAATTGATACTTTTGAACTGTGGTGTTGGAGAAGACTCTTGAGAGTCCCTTGGACTGCAAGGAGATCCAACCAGTCCATTCTGAAGGATATCAGCCCTGGGATTTCTTTGGAAGGAATGACGCTAAAGCTGAAACTTCAGTACTTTGGCCACCTCATGTGAAGAGTTGACTCACTGGAAAAGACTCTGACGCTGGGAGGGATTGGGGGCAGGAGGAGAAGGGGACGACAGAAGATGAGATGGCTGGATGGCATCACAGACTTGATGGACGTGTGGGAGATGTAATGAACAGGGAGGCCTGGTGTGCTGCGATTCATGGGGTCGCAAAGAGTTGGACATGATTGAGTGACTGAACTGAACTGAACTGACATGTCAATGTGAATAAATCAAAAACACATAAATGAGAAACATAAAAAAATAGCTATTAAAAGGTATTTATTATTTATAAATATACTTACAGCATAATGAGTGGATTACAAATAAACAATATGAGGATTTGATAAAAGATCTGAAAATTGAATAATCTGATCATCCTCTGGGATATAGTTTTAAACCTTGTAATTCTCCAAGTAAATTTTATACACTAAATTTTTGTGTTCTTCTATTACCTAAAAAACTATATCTTGAAACCTAATTTCCAATGTGATAGTATTTGGAGGTGAAGTATTTGAAAGATACTTAGGTAATGAGGATAGAGCATTCGTGGATGAGATTAATGTCCTTATAAAAGATATCCAGATAGAGCTCCCTGTACCCTTCTGCCATGTATGGACACAGCAATAAGATGGCCATTTATGAACCATGATGCAAGTTCTCACTAAACACTCAGTCTGATCACACCTTGATTTTGAATTTCCAGCCTTCAGGACCACAAGAAATAAATTTCTGTTCTTAATAAACCACCCACTCTATGGTGTCTTGCTATAGCAGCCCAAATAGATTAAGTCTATAAAAGATCATTTTAGGATCTTTAATTTTCCAATAGCAAGGCATGCATTAATATATGAGCCATATTATAAAGACTCAGATTTGTTTACCAGTCCATTATGTTTTTGTAATTGTAGAATAAATGTTATTTATAAAGATTCACAAGAGTCCAGAACTTTTTGTTTAAAAAACATAAAATTATGGTTTAGGTTCTCAACTTCCTATACCAAAGACAGAGTAATATTGCTTATAAAGAGAAGGAAGACAAAATATTTGACATAGACAGATATGCATTTTTATGGGGCTTTAAGTGCCATAACCAAGACTACAAACTCTGTGGAAATCTACTTTCAGTTCAGTTCAGTCACTCAGTCGTGTCCGATTCTTTGTGACCCCATGAATCGCAGCATGGCAGGCCTCCCTGTCCATCACCAACTCCCAGAGTTCACTCAGACTCACGTCCACCAAGTCTGTGATGCCATCCAGCCATCTTATCCTCGGTCGTCCCCTTCTCCTCCTTCCCCCAATCCCTCCCAGCATCAGTCTTTTCCAATGAGTCAACTGTTTGCATGAGGTGGCCAAAGTACTGAAGTTTCAACTTCAGCATCATTCCTTCCAGAGAAATCCCAGGGCTGATCTCCTTCAGAATGGATTGGTTGAATCTCCACAGCACAAACAAAACTTATCAGTTGTCAAGTATCAACAAATTCAATTTTGTTAGGAAAAAAAATGAAACAGAAAAATTCAAGTTGAATTGAAAATCAGTGTAGGACTACTTATCTGTCTTTCCAAGATATGAATCATCTGCAGGGAACTTAGGACATCAGGGGCATTAGGACCTTAACTAAAATTATATTCTTAACTAACCATGGTATTCATATTTATTCACCTATATATTCAGTCAAACAGATTTAAAACATACTAAGAAAACCATTTAAATCTCACCAGATCATTTAAAATTCAATGTCAGTTATTTAAAAATAATTATTATTTGCAATATTAAAGAAAAGAATAAGAAGAAAAAAAAAACCAAAGTCATGAGAATTATTTAAAAATCATAGCAATTCATGTCAATATATGGCAAAACCAATACAGTATTGTAAAGCAAAATAAAGTAAAAATTTAAAATAAATAAATAAAATAATTATTATTTGCAATCGAGTCAAAGGTATATTTTTACAGCAAATAAATCATGTAAAATTTATAAGAATAATAACTTTTATTGAGTATTCACTAGCTACCGAATTTAATTTTCACAATAGTTCTGTAAAGTAGGTTATTTTAGTCCCCATTTTACAGAGGGAAACAGTGAGATTTGTAACTTCATCAATATTTTCCACTCCACCAAAATAACTTAGAATCTGGCCTCTACATGCAAAGTTTGAATTTTTTTCCGCTATTCTGTGCTACCTCCACTGTATAACCCAAAGTAATATTCTAAAATCATTCTAGAACTTATTGAGTCTGATGAGGTAATTTTCAGAAAAGGCAATGGCACCCCACTCCTATACTCTTGCCTGAAAAATACTATGGATGGAGGAGCCTGGTGGGCTACAGTCCATGAGGTCGCCAAGAGTCGGACACGACTGAGTGACTTAACTTTCACTTTCGTGCATTGGAGGAGCAAATGGCAACCCACTCCAGTATTCTTGCCTGGAGAATCCCAGGGACAGGGGAGCCTGGTGGGCTGCTGTCTATGGGGTCGCACAGAGTCAGACAAGATTGAAGTTACTTAGCAGCAGCATAAGTAATTTTACAGACAGGAAATTTGAGTCCAAAATAACTAATTCAGTATGATACAGGTCTGCAGTTCTTGGCACAGAATACTCATCAACTTTGGGATTATATTTTAAAGAAAAGTAAAAATGCTCAAATATATGCTTTTGGAAAAAAGTATATTACGTGATGTTATATAGTAGGTTAATCACAAACTGAGAGAAGTGGCTAACACTTTTCAGGAACACACAGCAAGACAGGCCATGGGGAAATTTCATTCACTCTTGACCTGTTACTTGGAAAAATAAACATTTTCCTTTTCAAAATGCTATCATAAAATGTAAGCTTATTAAATTATTGTGTTGATGTTGTTATTTGACCATAGAAAATGCCTTCAAACTTTAGCCTTTCATATGCATTTTGGATGAAGATAGCATGGTTGTTAAAAGCCTGGATTCTGGAACTATTTACTAAAGCTCTGATACCAGTAATCCATTTGTATCTGATGTAACTGAACTACACCATGTCCCAGTTTCTTATTCAAAAAAAAATGTTAGTCATAAAAGTACTTATTTATAGTGTATGGTTGAATTTAAATAAGTCATATAAGATACAGCTTTAAGACCTTTCCGTTGCTTGGTAAGGAATCATCTGGAGAGGTAATCTGACCCAGGCACATTAGAAAGACCACAGGCCTGTAGGTCTGGGGAAATGGAAGAAGGAAAAGGGTCCTTCAGAATGCAGAATCAAGCAAGGTGGCAGTGGGCTGAGGAACCTCTTTTAAACTTTCTCTAAGCCACTCAGTTAAAGTCATCTGCCCATATTCATGAGAAGATACGTTAGGAACTGAAGTCAAGAGAGTTTTGTGGATCTGCACAAATATTTCAAGAACAGGGTCCTGAGAAGATTTGGTGTGGGTCTGAGCTGTCTTCCTCAGTTAAAATTATTGAAAAAGAAGAAATATTCAAATGTGTTTGTTGGAAAAATAGTTGAAAGGGGAGTGACAAAGATGGCAGAGTAGGAAGACCCTGAGTTCACCTCGTTTTGTGGGTACAGCAGAATTACAATTACTTTACAAAACAGCTATCAATGAAAGCAACTTGGAGACAAGCAGAAAAGATTTTCTACAACTAAATCTATAAAGAAGGAACCGCAAGGAGACAGGTAGGAGGGGCAAAGACACAATATAGGTAAGACACCACACCCCGCACCCCCGACCAGGAAGACAAGCAACTAACAGGAAGATAGAATGGCAGTGGTTCTCCCGGGGCAGCTAGGGGTCCAAGACCAACACTGGGATCTCCAGCCTGGAGGTCCTATACTGGGAAGATGAACCTCCAAACTTCTGGTTCTGAAGGCCAGCAGGGCTTGCATAAAGGAGAGCTAGGTGAGTGTAAGAAACAGAGATTGTGCTCTTAAAAGGTACACACAATGTCTCACAGACTTCAAGAGCAATAAAGAGGTAATATAATAATTTGAGAGAAATCCAGGTAATCTCATTTACTTATCTTGGAGAAGTCTCCCAGAGTCAGGAGGCCACTGGACTCTTCCTGGGGAAATAAATGCTGGTGGCAGCCATTTGGGCTTTCTTCCTTGAGACTATTAGTGACAGGACCCAGCCCTGCTGACCAGCCTGTCAGCACCAACCCTGAGACCCTCAGGCCAAGTAGCCAGTTATAAAGGGACCCGCCCCTGCTCACCAGCTGATAATATATCAATATCTTAGCTATATTTTAAGGGTTCTATCATCTTGGGTAATGGAAACAAATAAAAATAAACAAATGAGACCAAATCTAGCAAAAAGCTTTTGCACAGCCAAGGAGATTATCATGAAAATAAAAAGGCTGCCTACTGAAGGGGAAAATATTTGCAAATGACAAATCTAAAATACATAATATATAAAGTACACATACAACTCAACATTATAAAAGCCAACAACCCTATTTTAAAAACTGGGCAAAAGCCCTGAATAGTCCTTTTTCCAAAGAAGACCTATTATGGCTATCAGAAACACGAACAGAGACTCTACAGCACTAAACATCGGGAAACTGAATCAAAATCACGAGTATCACCTTGCACCTGTCAGAATGGCTCTAATCAAAAAGACACAAATAACAAGTGTTGGTGACGATGTGGTAACAGGGTAACCCTGGGGCACCAATGGGGATGTAAATTAGTATAGCCACTCTGGAAAACAATGTAGTGGTTCTTCAAAATATTAAAAATATAACTGTACCAAGTCCACTTGTAGGTATTTTTCTAAATAAAATCAAAATACTAATTTGAAAATAGATATGCACCCTTATGTTCAGTGTAGCAGTATTCACAGTAGCTAAGGTATGAAAGTAACCTAACTGCCCATAGACAGATGAATGGATAAAGAAGTGTTATAGATGTGCAACAAAATATTAGCCATAAAAATAATGAAATATTGTCATTTGCAATAACATAGATGGACCTAGGAAGTATTGCAGTAAATGATTAAGTCAGACAGAGGCAAACACTATATGATATCAATTATATGTGAAATCTAAAAAATGAAACAAATGAATAAACATAAGAAAATAGAAACAGAATCACAGGTAGAAAGAACAAGTAATTCCCACTGGAGATGGTGTTGAGGGGCAAAGTGAAATAGGTGAGAGAGATGAAAAGGAGTACATCTTCAGTTATGAAATAAATGACATGGGATGAAATGTACAGTGTGGGGAATATGGTCAATAATAATGTAATAGCTTACATGGTGACAGGTGGTATCTAGACATTGTGGTGATCATTTTGTAGTATATAAAAATATCAAACCATTATGTTTCATACTGAAATCTAATATAGTGTTGAAGACCACTTATACTTCACAACACAAACAAACATATTCGTAGAAAAAGAGACTAGAGGCAGGTTATGGGGAGAGAAGGAATTAGATGAAGATGGTCATTACAATTTTTTTTTTAAATAGTGATCTAAATCACTTATAAGAGTGTTTGTCTTTTGGTTAGTGCTCAATGTGTTTGGTAGTTAGACACCTTTTAAACATAAATTTAAAATCTATTTAACTTTTCAAATTTTTTTCATAAGAATATAAAGTATCCAAAATATCCACACACATATGCAGATATAGATAAACAAATCACAAATCAACAGTTAACATTTTGGATTCAATTAAAAACATTTTTTAATTATATACAATTTCTCATTCAGGAACTTTCTCAAAACCATCTCCCTCAATTTATTTAAAGATGAAAATGTTTAAGATTCTATTACATGTAAATGATAAAAAAGAGCTATAGTATAAACATGTAACCATAATCACATGTGAATAAAAATGACCTCAAAAATGATTTATTAACTTCTGTGATAATTTGTTTCTTTTACATGAAGCATTTTCTTTCTGTATATAATCAAACCAATTTCAAGGATAGTTACTAATCACCTTTATAAGATTTACTTCTGTGGAAATAAAGCATATTTTACTCTTAATGAACTTGAATTTCATAACTTCAGCCTCTGAAAAATAAAGCATCATCATAGTAGAAGCTAGCAGTTCTAAAGCAATTACTATGTACTTTTGTTCTAAGTGCTTTAGATATAGCAACTATGCACTACAATAATTCCATGAGACAGAAACTATGCTTATGTTTCTCATGAGAACACTGAGGCATAGGGTGCTTAAGTAACTTCCCAAGGGCATTTAGCTAGAAAACACTGATAAAAAAGAAATTACTATAGTGGCTGTGAATCAGGGAGAAGGGCATGGATAATTTTGTGTGAGAAAGAACAAATTTGCTCCACCGAATTGAAATGACTGTTGACACAGATACTGAAGGTTTGAGTAGGATGGTGGGGTAAACTGTAGAAGGACATTCCAGAAAGTAACTCAGATTCTGCTGACTCCTCAAGGCTTTTCTTAGAGTCTGTTCAGTTCACTAAGCCCTCTTAGAGTGAATCTAACCCAATTTTGAACACATTCTGTTCTCATTTATAAACAAATATTTACTGAGCACCTAAAATGAGGAATCCAAAGATGACAAATGGCTCTTATTCTTGATGAGCACAAAGATGATATAAAAATATTTAGCATTTATGAGTTTAAAGGCATGTTCTCTTTGCCATCATTTTCTTACACAGGTTTCTTGCCTCTGGCTACCTTCACGCTTTCTGGTGATCAGACCATATCAATACCCTCATCTCATACATGGCCTCTCTCTACCTGTTCAGTCCTCTAACATGAATAGTGCAAAAAACAAGAATTGGCTTGGCTAATCTGGATACATTTTCTTTTGTTTTCTTAGAACATCTTTGAAACAGATGGCAAGAACTTTTCCATAGGCTAGAATGTATATTTTTAAAAATGCTGGTAATATAGGCCCATCAGTAGAAACTATTCAGAAGAAAATAGAAGTAATTGCTTTCAATACAAAGTGCTGTCTGCATTATTTGTGGCATTATCTAAAAAATAAATTCTTTGGACCTACAAGCAATATGTTAGAAATTAGCTTCAAGTCTATTCTTTGCATAAAAAGACATATTATGTGTCATTTCCACCTATTTTTGCTTAATGAACCTCTGCTTATTAGGTTCCCAATGATGTCTACAATCTTCCTCCATCATCAAACAGATCTACTTTTGTATGTTTTTAGGAAGTACAATCAATCAGATGCTTCAGCATGCTTTTCCAATGGAATAAAAAAGAGAATAGTCATTATTACTCTATTCAAAACTCTTTCATCTTCCAGTATAAAATTATAAGTAGAATTTTATTTTAATTTTTAATAAAATTTCAGTAGCCATAACCACATATTTTCATTTATTTGAAAATCTTATAACTTAAAGAGTTGATATTGATATTACTTCCAAAAATCTTTAGCCTTCCTAACTGCCTTCAGTCCTATGTAAATTATTTATCCTTCACTAACACCAGCTGCTTTCCTGTCATAGAACTTGAACTAGACCTACTACTGGTATAAATTGGTTGCATATGCTTCGATTTTACATGCTTGGATAATTCTTGGTGTTTCACTGGATGTAGGATTCTTCTCTTTTAATACATTCCCTATACCTATAAATTCAAGGCCAGGAACTCTCAAAACACTGTATTTTTTAAAGCATTTACAGTCATCATTTGATTAAAAATAGTTTGAAGATTAAAGAAGAATCAATTAGTATTTCATAGCACCACTCTTCTCCTAAAGCTATGCTTGCAAATCAATATTGGAAAAATATATGCATAACAATTATTATTCAACAGTATGGAACAGTGTGATTGAGTATGACTTAGAACTGGACAACAAGGCAACAGGAAATACAATAGTAGTGTGGCACACAGCATTACAACACTCATTACAAGGGAAGGCATGATTAGCTCAAGCTCAAATTAGAGAAGGTTCCTGGGGTGTGGTGTGACTAAATGAGCCTAGAAGGATAAATAGGGACTCTTGAAGAAAGAGAAGGTAGGGGAAACGTTTCAACTATGTAAGCATTAATTTATTGTATGATTTTCCATTGTTGTTGTGAAAAATTACCATATACTTGGCTTAAAACAACAGAAAAATTTATTACCTCACAATTCTGAATGTCACAAGACCAGCATGGATCTCCCTAAACTAAAATCACTATGTGCACAGGTTACTTTCTTTACTGCAGGCTCTGTGGGGAGAATCTACTTCTAGATGCATGCCGATAGGCAAAATTCGGTTCTGCAGCTTGGGAGGACTAGGTCCTGCTTCCTTGCTGGAGTTGGCCAGGAACAGTTCTCAGTTTCCAACCTGCCCTTGTTCCACTCTATCTTTAAAGTTATTAAAGTCAAGTCCTTCTCATGCCTCAGGTCATCTGGCTTTCTATATGACTTCCTGCTCTCTGATGGGGTATTCTGTCACCCACACCTGCTACTAAGGGCCCAAGAGATTACACTGGGCCTGTTCCAATGTAATTCACAATAATTTCCCTATTTGAAGGTCAGCTGATTAGCAATGTAATTCAATCTGCAAAATTTCTTTTGCAGTATAATAACATATTTACACATATAATGAAGTCATGAAGGTCAAAATCTTGGCTACTACATTTATTCCACACATTTTTATTGTGCCAGATGCTCTAATTTTAAATGTGAAGTAAAGTCACTCAGTTGTGTCCGATTCTTTGTGACCCCATGGACTGTAGCCTACCAAGCTCCTCCATCCATGGGATTTTCCAGGCAAGAGTACTGGGGTGGGCTGCCATTTTCTCCTCCAGGGGATCTGCCCAACCCAGGGATCAAACCTGGGTCTCCTGCATTGCAGACAAGCACTTTACCGTCTGAGCCAACAGGGAATCCCCAATTTTAAGTGTGAGAGGACACAAAAATAAATAAAAACACCCATTTTCTAACTCTCAAAAGACTCACAACATTATGAGAGAGAAAAAATAATCACAAATTACTATTTTTCCACTAAAATAAAGGCACATACAAAATCTTTAAATTATACAACTGCTTACATTAAAAAAGTCACAGAAAAAGGAAAAGGAATACTAAAAATACTCAGTAGTCAAGAATGAAAAAAAAGAAAAAAACACACACAGAAATTTAGTGATTAAAAAGCTCTGAGAGGTTTATCTGGAAGGTGATATCTATCAGGTACCTGAAGCCTTTCAAAGTCCCTGAAGAGTAGGTTAGATATATTAAGTTACACAGAAGAAATAGGAGGTCACTACACGTGATCACTATAGTGCTTTACAGGTCACTGAAGTAATTTCTTACCAAAAAACTCTCAATGTAAAAGTGGCTGAAGACATCATCTAGGGCAACCATATAAGCTGACTTTAATTTCTTACAAGTAATTGGTGGAAGAGCCAGAATTAACAATATCCAAGCCTTTTTTCTCTAGATACAGCTATTATTCTTCCACATCATAATATTATAAAAGAATGTTTCAAATAAGTTAAAACAGTCCAGGGAGAGAATAATCAGTGAGATGGAAAGTTCAGGAATCTATACTACACAACATTCACAGAATTATGTAAAATTATATAAATATCACAAATCTTCAAACTGACAACAGATTATTAACTCTGCACAACTGTAATAACTTCTGTTTAGGACAAAGGGACCTCATACATCTGGCAACATACTAGTTAATATATTATTAATAAGAAAACTAAAACCTTAACTTTAGAATATGCACTATTTTCTCAATAAATGCAGTTCTACAGATTTAGTTTAGCTATTAAATATTATCTTGAGTCATATTTGCTAGATCTAATCCTATAAAAGATTTAGAAAGAAGCTAGGTTAAAATGATTAAGACAATTAACAAATTTATATTTTACTGACCACAATCTGGGGGGGGGGGACAAGATAAATTACATGAAGGTAACAAAACTTACACATTCCTTCTGCCTATGTCCTCTTTAATTCATTCTTTTATTTCATCTGTATAATAAAATAAGTCACAGAATACTTAGGTTTTCTAAAGAATCTCTAGTCATTATTATTAACATGGTTGAACACTTGCTACCTTAGAAATTTCTTTTGCAGAAACAAGTTCCTCAGTTTGCAAGACTCAAGTAACCAAAACATAAAAGCACACATGCCCAGTGTCTATTTCATGAAGTTCACTCAAGTTTTTGAAGCAGGGAACATAAAAAAGGCCTTTAAATTTTTTTCACAGCAGATCAAACAACGATCTAAGAAATTTCACTCTCTATTCTCTGTCAGTTCATATTGCCCTTCATATTATTACATGCATCCTGAAAACAGTAGAGCGTATTTAATGTTTCAAATGGGAAAATGGCTTAGAGTTGAATATAACAAGTGAAAATTTAATTTTCATCTTCCTTCAAAATTCAAGCATCCAGCAGAAACAACAGGAAGATTTTCTGCAAAGTGTTTGACTATGTAATATTTTTTTAAAAATAGGAAACTGATAAATTTTAAGTTAAAAACAAAAATGCAGAAAGCACTGATAAAAATGATGAGACATTTATTATATATTCTTTCTC
>SJYC01150652.1:0-10698 GCA_006408675.1 Madoqua kirkii
AAGCAGTGCTAGTTTTGGCCTAAGAGAGACCTATCTTTGTTACTTACTAAACTTATTAATTTGGAAATGTTACTAAATTTCTGATTTGGCATTTCCTCATTTATTTTCTATGCCAATAATTCCATCTACCACTTATAGATCTGTTATAGGATAAGAATATATGTACAAATACATCTTAGAACAGTTTTTAATAATTTAGATTATTAAACTGCATTGGGTATTAAATACACACTAAGATTTCATGTCTTTGAGAATCAAATAAAAACAAAGAAATGGGTATTTATGAGGAAGAACATGCATATTAACTGAGGTAACATACATAAAACAGGTAGCACCATGCCTGGATCAAAATAATTTCTCTCCAACTATTAATTTTCTCCCTCCTCCTTTACTTCCCTTTGTTTATCTCAGCATAGTTCAAGCAGTGGTAATTATAACTTCAAGTAACTTAAGTAGTTTTTTTGGAACTTTTGGAAGTTCTTGTGTAATCCAAAAGTTGGATTTGGAATCCAAAAATTCTTTTGGAATCATCCATCCTTTTGGAAGGATGCCTTCAAATTTGCTTCCAGTTGGATGATATGATGTTGACAGTGGCGTGAACATCAACAGTCTGTATCACAGTGGTGTGCTGCTTCTCCCGTTTTTTACATGCAGCTAAGTAGCCAAACGGCCGATTCTGGGATGGGAAAGTGCAGCACTGGACTTCCTTGGAAATTAAGCCCTGTATAATGAAATTTTGAAATAGATTCAAAATATGTATTTCATGAGGAGCTGACATTTTATTTTTCTAGCTCTTCAAGTATGTTATACAGATGATGACTACAGAAATTCTATAAGGTTCATGACTTGCAGTTATGCTTTCTGAAGGGGAATACCAAGATGCCAGAAGTGGTATTGATATTCCAGAGACAAAGCACAATTATATTTTCAGCTTCTCTTCCAGAGCATGATCATTTGCTCATATTTGACATGAAATACAAATGAATGGCTTGCTATTTTAAGAACAAATTATTACTCAAAATGATGTGGACTCTGTGATAAATGGTCTACAGGATACAGATATTTTGGGTAGTCTATTGGATATAGCAAAGAAGAATTGATGAAAACACAATGCAGAGCATAATTGCTTAGAAGTCTACCAAGTGAGTTCATTTCATTAAAAAAAAAAAGATATTAAAGGAAAGAAATGTGATGCTCTGAATCTGAATCATTCTTAACGCTATTTAAATTCAGTACTTTTTAAAGATAGAGAAATAGAAATTAGTGAGCTCAGCAAAAAAAGGGGGGTAAAAAAGATTTAAAGGAGATGCACTGGGATGACCCAGAGAGATGATATGGGGAGGGATGTGGGAGAGGGGTTCAGGGTTGGGAACTCATGTACACCTGTGGTGGATTCATGTCAATGTATGGCAAAACCAATACAGTATTGTAAAGTAAAAAAATTAAAAAATTAAAAATTAAAAAAAGATTTAAAGGAAAGCTGAAAGATTATTTAGTCTGAGAAAGAGAAGACAATAAGTAATCCTTTGTTATAAACTCACTTTTGAAAGGGTAAAACATATTGCAAAGACAATAAGTAACAGCAGTTGCATATTACTAGAGAGACAGAAACTGTAGTCCTACGATGATGGGAGAAAAAGGCAGAGGCTTAAATCAGTGTCTTCCACAAGGGAAGAAAAACCAAATCATATTACTCAGAATCAGACAAATAGAAGCAGTTAAATGTACATTTCAGAACTATCTACATTCTATCTATTTATTTTATAAAAATAGGAAATAATGAAAATGCACTTCAGAGAAAAAGAGTTAGGATTGGAGAGGAAAGGGAAATGACTCATCACTGAAAAGAAGGCAGCTCTGCTATTTCAGCATGAGTATTTACTTCACATGACAGTGGTGGACTTGTAGGCAAATGCGGGGTGTGAGCACATGTTTATACTTGCACTCTCCCCAAACTGCACTAAAATGCTGAGGAACAAAAACAAGGCTAGAAAAGAAAAGGGAATTGGAGGGAAAAATCGAAACAAGTAGGAATATCAAAAATGTTGGGGCTAAATCTGATAAGTGTTATCTGACTTTAGCAGGTCAGAGAAACCTAAACTTGGTACCTGGGCTGGGGAAAGAGTGGCAGGAAGCAGAATATAAGCACACGAAAAGCTCAGTGGTTAGAAGGCAAGTACCTCTCTGGAGACAAGTGAAAAGACAGGGGTGAAACCGAACTTATACAGGTAAAACGCACAGTGATGCACTCTTAAAATTTCCTTCACTTCCTACAAATGTTGAAGTAACTTGGCATGTAAAGAAGGCTGGAGTTACCTCTGTTTCATTCTACTGTTTCTTTTTTTTTTTTTCTTTCCTTTTATAACTCATCTCTGAACCCTCAGTTCAGGCTTCCCTGTCCATCATCAACTCCTGGAGTTTACACAAACTCATGTCCATTGAGTCATTGACATCCAATCATCTCATCCTCTACCATCCCCTTCTCCTTCTGCCTTCAATCTTTCCCAGCATCAGGGTCTTTTCCAATGAGTCAATTCTTTGCATCAGGTGGCCAAAATTTCAGCATCAGTCCTTCTAATGAGTACTCAGGACTGATTTCCTTTAGGATGCACTGGTTGGATCTCCTTGAAGTCTAAGGGACTCCCAAGAGTCTTCTCCAACACCACAGTTCTTCGGCATTCAGCTTTCTTTATAGTCTAACCCTCACATTCATACATGACTACCAGAAAAACCATAGCTTTGACTATACAGAACTTTGTGGGCAATGTCTGTGCTTTTGAATATGCTGTCTAGGTCAAGGAGCAGGCATCTTTTAATTTCATGGCAGCAGTCACCATTTGCAGTGATTTGGGAGCCCCTCAAAATAAAATCTGTCACTGTTTCCATCACTTCTCCATCTATTTACCATGAAGTAATAAAACAGGATGCCATGATCTTAGTTTTTTGAATGTTGAGTTTTAAGCAAACTTTTTCACTCTCCTCTTTCACTTTCACCAAGAAGCTTTTTAATTCCTCTTCATTTTCTGCCATAAGGATGGTGCCATCTGCATATCTGAGGTTATTGATATTTCTTCAAGAAATCTTGATTCCAGCTTGTGCTCCATCCAGCCCAGTATTTTGCATGATGTACTCTGCGTATAAGTTAAATAAGCAGGATGACAATATACAGCCTTGATGTACTTCTTTCCTGATTTGGAAACAGTCTGTTGTTCTATGTCTAGTTCTAACTGTTGCTTCTTGACCTGCATACAGATTTCTCAGGAGACAGGTCAGGTGGTCTGGTATTCTCTTCTCTTTAAGAATTTTCCACAGTTTATTGTGATCCACATGGTAAAAGGCTTTGGTGTAGTCAATAAAGCAGAAGTAGATGTTTTTCTGAACCCCTGCTTTTTCAATTATCCAACAGATGTTGGCAATTTGATCTCTGGTTCCTCTGCCTTGTCTAAATCCAGTTTGAACATCTGGAAGTGCACAGTTCACAGTACTGTTGAAGCCTAACTTGGAGAATTTTGAGCATTACTTTGCTAGCATATAAGATGAATGCAATTGTGTGGTAGTTTGAACATTCTTTGGCATTGCCTTTCTTTGGGATTAGAATGAAAACTGACCTTTTCTCTGAACTATGGAGCCCATATTTTAGCTTAGAAATATTGAGCTTTGTGTTAAAAAGTAAGTTAATTATTATTTCAAGCAATATCACTCATTCTGTGACCCAACCTGTTCTTCCTCTCAGAATTCTCCCCTGTTTTTCATCAATGCATCATACTCTTCTTGTTCACAGTCTTTGGCTATTCATTTTCATGTTATTCTAAACCCACTTCTTAAAACTAGGGGTTTGCCTTGTAGCTCAGTTGGTAAAGAATCTTCCTGCAGTGCTGGAGACCATGTTCAATTCCTGGGTTGGGAAAATCCCCTGGGGAAGAAAATGGCAACCAGAGAAGCCTAGCAGGCTACAGTCTATGGGGTTGCAAGAGTCAGACACAACTGAGCAACTAAACAACCACCATACCTTGTAAAAGGTTCAGTGACATAGAAATGAATGGCTATTCATTTTTCATGTTCTATAAGCCCACTTCTTAAACTATTTTTCCCCCACATCTCATGATTCCTCTTAGCATTCCTACAACTTCCAGTATCTTATCTATTATTAATATAATTCATATTTATAAATTAATATCTTTAATTCAGAATTCTGAATGAAGCTCTGGACTAGTACTTCTCCTAGAGTGACCCTCAAATTATTCTGACTAGCTCTGACCTAAGAAACTCATGCCAAAATAAAATTTCACTCTGTCACTAAGCACCTAAGCATAGTTCAGATCAGTTCTTATTTTGATTGGGGGGCGGGGGCGGGGCGTGGTAGTGGTAGTAAAATGTACTTGATGACAGGTGTAGTATGCTGTTTTTTAGTTTTCTTGTACCAACACATTTTGTTGGGGACCAGAACTTGGTTTCACATTGCTTTACTATCATATTGTCTATCATGTGTGTGTGCTCAGTAGCTAAGTCTTGTCTAATTATTTTCCCGTGGACGGTAGCCCTCCAGGCTCCTCCTCTGTCCATTAGATTTCCCAGGCAAGAATAGTTGAGTGGGTTGCTGTTTCCTTCTCCAGAGAATCGTCCTGACCCCAGGACATAACATGTGTCTCAAGCATTGGCAGGTGAGTTCTTTACCACTGAGCAACCAAGGAAGCCCTTAATTGTCTATTCATTCAGTTCAGTCACTCAGTCGTGTCCGACTGTTTGCAACCACATGAATTGCAGCATGCTAGGCCTCTCTGTCCATCACCAACTCCTGGAGTTCACTCAAACTCACGTCCATCGAGTCTGTGATGCCATCCAGCCATCTCATCCTCGGTCGTCCCCTTCTCCTCCTGCCCCCAATCCCTCCCAGCATCAGAGTCTTTTCCAGTGAGTCAACTCTTTGCATTAGGTGGCCAAAGTATGGGAGTTTCAGCTTTAGTATCATTCCTTCCAAAGAAATCTCAGAGCTGATCTTTAGAATGGACTGGTTAGATCTCCTTGCAGTCCAAGGACTCTCAAGAGTCTTCTCCAACACCAGAGTTCAAAAGCATCAGTTCTTGGGCGCTCAGCTTTCTTCACAGTCCAGTTCTCACATCCATACACGACCACTGGAAAAACCATAGCCTTGACTAGACGGACCTTAGTCAGCAAAGTAATGTCTCTGCTTTTGAATATGCTATCTAGTTTGATCATAACTTTTCTTCCAAGGAGTAAGCGTCTTTTAATTTCATGGCTGCAATCACCATCTGCAGTGATTTTGGAGCCCCCAAAATAAAGCCTGACACTGTTTCCACTGTTTCCCCATCTATTTCCCATGGAGTGATGGGACAGATGCCATGATCTTAGTTTTCTGAATGTTGAGCTTTCAGATACCTCTAAATAGTTGTTCATAGTAGTTACCTCCAGTTCAGTTTTTTAAATTAAAGTAATTATTATCATTTCCCCTACAACATGCTTTATTATTAATGGGTAGTAACAATGCAATTACAAATATAACCTTTTGCCTTAATGAATTATTTTTTTAATGAATGATAATAACCATAAACCTAAAAACTTGGTGGTATTATTTCTTCTTTTCTTTCATTTTCACCATATACTCTTCCATAATTTTACCTGATCTATTCTATTTTAAATGATCTTTTAAAGGAGACACCATTCCCTTGGATATTTTTCACAGTTTAAAAGAAAAATGTTTATCTTTTAATATTAAACTATTTTAATTTTCATATCTAAACTTTATAGTTTAACTAAACTTAACCTATCATAAAAACATCTTAATGTTTTTTCATATAATTTTCTTCCTTTCCAACCCTTTCCTCATTTTCTGTAATTAAAAAGTACAGTTATTGTGTTATTTAATGGCTTTAATATTTTCCCATGGCTCTTGAATACTTAATGAAAATAAAGAACATGACAGTAAAACTAGCTAGCTTATACAGCACCATTGGTCCATGTTATGCTAAGCATTTAAGGAGATACAACTAATCCTCAAACTAATCCTTATAATCACAATTTTACAGATGAGGAAGCTGAGTCCTAACAAGTTTTAATTATCCAATAATACCTAGACTCCAATTGAAAAATAAAGTCCAGCAACCTCTTTGTGAAACTTTCAGCACATAGGATAAAGTTTGTATTTCTCTGAAAAATATACAAGGCACTTCATTTTCCTGGCCATTCATGTGTTCCCACCCTGATCTCCTCCCCAAACATGACACTCTATCCACACCAAACGACGGAGCTCATGCATCGCATCACATTATTCTGTTGTTCTGAGTCATCACATTTGCTTTTACTTTGCCACTGTCACCCTCCATTCTACTTGGAAAATTTTTTCTTGTTTTTTTTTTTCATTTAATTTTATTTTTTTAATATAAATTTATTAATTTAATTGGAGGTTAATTACTTTATAATATTGTATTGATTTTGCCATACATCAACATGAATCCACCACAGGTATACACGTGTTTCCCATCCTGAACCCCCCACCCTCCTCCCTCCCTGTACCATCCCTCTGGGTCATCCCAGTTCACCAGCCCCCAGATCCAGTATCTGGCATCAAACCTGGACTGGCAATTCATTTCATATATGGAAGCAACCTAGATGTCCATCAGCAGATGAATGGATAAGAAAGCTGTGGTACATACACACAATGGAATATTACTCAGCCATTAAAAAGAATACATTTGAATCAGTTCTAATGAGGTGGATGAAACAGGAGTCTATTATACAGAGTGAAGTAAGCCAGAAAGAAAAACACCAATACAGTATACTAACACATATATATGGAATTTAGAAAGATGGTAACGATAACCCTGTATACAAGACAGCAAAAGAGACACAGATGTAAATCAACCTAGATGTCCATCAGCAGATGAATGGATAAGAAAGCTGTGGTACATACACACAATGGAATATTACTCAGCCATTAAAAAGAATACATTTGAATCAGTTCTAATGAGGTGGATGAAACAGGAGTCTATTATACAGAGTGAAGTAAGCCAGAAAGAAAAACACCAATACAGTATACTAACACATATATATGGAATTTAGAAAGATGGTAACGATAACCCTGTATACAAGACAGCAAAAGAGACACAGATGTAAACAGTCTTTTGGACTCTGTGGGAGAGGGCGAGGGTGGGATGATTTGGGAGAATGGCATTGAAACATGTATAATGTCATATAAAAGTCAACTCTTAAGTTTACTTTTTCAAAGACTTCTATCTAATGCCCAGGGAGAACTGTACTATCTCATGCAAACAATATTTTCTGAGCCTTAAAGAATTTGAGAAATAATCCAGGCATAGTACCTGTCTTTAAGGAACTTACAATCTGACAAGAAATAGAGACAAGCATACAACTAATTTACTGCTTCTGTGTAGATCTGTAGGAAAGAAAAAGTAGAGAAGTCATATGAAAACACACAGAAAGGGTGGGTAGACCAGACATTGGGAATAATGAGAGGGTCTTAGAGAGACTGGGCTTCCCAGATGGCACTGATGGTAAAAAACCTGTGTGCCAATGCAGGAGACATAAGAAATACAGGCTTGATCCCTGGGTTGGAAAGATCCCTTGGAGTAGGAAATGGTAACTCATATCAGTATTCTTGCCTGGGGAATCCCAGGGCCAGAGGAGCCTGGTTGTCTACAGTCCCTTGGGTTGCAAAGAGTCAGACATGACTGAAGCAACTTAGCATGCATGTACAGCAGGACTAGCATGTAAGCTAGGCATATGATATGTTAAAGAAAGAAGAGAAAGATCTAGATTAAAGGATATTTGATATGTCTTCTTGTATATTATATCTACTATATAATTTATCCTCATACATCATTATCTGTTTACATGTGTCTCCCATCCACAACCCCCCAAATAAGTTACCTAAGACCACATTCACTCTCTTTCCATCATAACTAGGTCAGAACTGATACACAGTAGTGCACAGTATAGATGTGTTAAATGTAGAAATAAATAATTGAATAGCGATCTAAAAATAAATCACAGACATAGATTGTAGAGAGGAGGGCAATTTCAAGAAATCTTTAGCAATTTGAAATAAGAGCTGCTGGCAGAGGGATTTTCACATACAGAACAAGCAAGGGAGAGGCACATATCTAGGATGTTATCTAGCTTGGTGTCCGATGGGGTGGGAATGCAATTATGAAGGGGAATCATATTTGGGGTTCATGTTTGCCTGTGAGGTTTTCAGATTTAATTCAGGAACGTCAATAGTAGTAGTAGTCACTCAGCAGTGTTCAACTCTGCAACCCCACAGACTGTCGCCTGCCAGGCTCCACTGTCTATGGGATTCTCCAAGCAAGAATACTGGAGTGGCTTGCCATTCCCTTCTCCAGAGGATCTTCCCAACCCAGGGATCAAACCTGGCTCTCCTGCATTGCAGGCAGATTCTTTACCATCTGAGTTATAGGGAAGATACTCAGGAACATCAGTGTTCCCTAATGATTCTGCTGTATCTTGGGAAAAATGACCTTTATCTCATCAGGCTTTAACTCATCTCCACAGTCATTCACTTATCACAGTTCTAGACTCTTAATTGACTTAAAAAGTAATTTATGAACTGATGAACTAGTGGTTAGGTGCAAAGAAAAATCTCTTAATATTTTTATTTCACCTGGAACACTTGAAGAAGTCTTTTTCTCAAATAAAATATAAAAATCAGTAAAGAATGGCTTAAAATGTTTTATGTAAGTGTATGTCTTCATAGAATATTACATACAGTTGGGTAAGTTAGTTTAGGACAACTCAATTGTCTAAATTATTATTGTTTGGAGTTGAATAATACATTGCTAAGCCCTGATTTGGCCAGCTTACTGAGATTTAGGTACACTCTAATACAAGTTGCCAAAGAGAGAAAGTTCAACTAAACACAGGTTTGCATTTAAAATGTTACTATCACAGAAGATCTCATAAATATATAACTAATAGCTAACCAAGTTTCAGAGTCTAAAGTTTAACATTTAGATACCGCCATCAGGTATAAAAGTTCCCACCAAGATAATTTCAGAATTTAACCCACAGGTGAAATACATTTATTACTTTTTGCCTGTATAAACATTTTCTTTATTTCATAAATATATTTAAGAACCACATTTACTCACATAATGGTTACTTTCATATAATAATCACAAACTTACTTTACAGTAAGAGAAAACAGGTCAATAAAACCTGCACAAAGTTCACAGAACCCAGTTAGTTGCCTTAGGCAATGTGTTAAATAGCAGCAGTTTCTGTAAATAACTCATATTTATTTCAAGTGACAGGCCTAAGTCTCAATGGCTAAATTACTCTGGAATAGTTTCTAATACATGGATATGAGCGGCATAAAGAAGCAGGGGCAGGCATAATGGCAGGATAAAGAGCCAAGCAAACATTTATTCTTTGTATTATTCCTGTGCCAAAAAGATTGGCTGCATTTCACGTTGTTTACACATTTGACAAAGCTTGGGATCTGTGAACCTGGGGGTAGTTGAGTTTTATAAAACTGAGAACTTGAGAGAGTCTTAATTCCTTGGTGACTGAGATGGTAAAGAGTCTGCCTGAAATGCAGGAAAGCTGGGTTTGATTCCTGGGAAGAGAAGATCCCCTGGAGAAGGAAACGGCAACCACTCCAGTATTCTTGCCTGGAAAACCTCATGGATGGAGGAGCCTGGAGGGCTACAGTCCATAGGGTAACAAAGAGTGGGACATGACTGAGCTACTAACACACACGATCTAATTCCTTAAGACCAAGTTACCTACTCTGGAGAAGTATAACCAGTCAAGCAGAGAATTTCTCTCTCCCCTCAATTACTCACAACTCATGTGCCATTCCTTAAAGTCTCCGACATCTTCGCATGAATATAAAACAAGATTCCTGTGGCACACAATACATTGTTGTTGCTTTTTTCCCCTAGAACCTTGGATAAAGTTGATAATGTCAGATGCCTAGGACAAATTAGGTGGTCTACTGTTTTAAATTAATTCACTCTATGGACTCCTCAAATCTTTTAGTTGCTTTACTTTGATAGGGACTCATCAGACCTACTTGACCCTACAAGTCCATCTTATTTCCATGATGAGGTGCTGTTGGAGAGCAGCTCTGTGAGCATGCTAAGCTGCTTCAGTAGTGTTCGAGTCTTTGCGCCCCTATGGACCATAGCCTGCCAGACTCCTCTGCCCATGGGATTCTCCAGGCAAGAGTATTGGAGTGGGTTGCCATGCCCTCCTCCAGGGGATCTTCCCTACCCGGAGACTGAACCCACATCTCTTATGTCTCCAGCATTGGCATGCGGGTTCTTTACCACTAGTGCCACCTGGGAAGCACCCTGTATGGTCTACTGGGTACCATTTAGAAAGTAGTTAAACCTGCACTCTGTCTTCACGGGCAAGTAAACTCTTTTTTGAGTTTGTCCTCTCATAATGGCTGCTGCTGCTGCTGCTAAGTCACATTAATCGTGTCTGACTCTGTGCGACCCCGTAGTCGGCAGCCCACCAGGCTCCTCCATCCCTGGGATTCTCCAGGCAAGAACACTGGAGTGGGTTTCCTTCCATTTTCTTCTCAAATGCATGAAAGTGAAAAGTGAAAGTGAAGTTGCTCAGTCATGTCCAACTCTTAGTGACCCCATGCACTGCAGCCTACCTGGCTCCTTCGTCCATGGGAGTTTCCAGGCAAGA
>SJYC01150655.1:0-18768 GCA_006408675.1 Madoqua kirkii
TACGTTTAGTTCTCTGAACCATTTTGAATTTACATTTGTATATGGTGTGAGGAATGTATCTAACTTTATCTTACACTAAATTATAATTTGTTATCCTAATAGCATTTATTTAAAAAACATTTGATTATTTAAAAGCATTTCAGAAATACATTTGAAAAATATACCTTGATATCTCAATGCATTTTAATCTCATAAAATATATAACAGAAACACTTATTTGCATATTTCATTAAATATTCTAATTATTTCCTGAATTTTAAGCAGAAGTCACTTTAACAGTTTTCCAAAAAGTAAGGTGTTGAAATACATTTCCACTAACCATGATGTCACTCGGCCAAACTACAAATAGTTTTTTTATAGACCTTTAGTTCAGTACAGTCACTCAGTCATGTCTGAATCTTTGTGACCCTATGAATCGCAGCACGCCAGGCCTCCCTGTCCATCACCTAGGTGCTACTTTTTCCATGCTCTAGTAAAGTTCCAGTTCACTATCATTTATTTTCTATGACTCATCAGGATCCTCTCCCACAAAAGAGGACTAAATTAACCAGCAATATTTAGGGCAAATATCCATTGCACAGCAGTTGGAACTTGAACAAAAAATTTTACTTTAGCTACAGCAACTAGAACAGGAATGGATTACCCACTGTGAGCCAAAGCTGGTTCTTTAACAAAAACTGCATGTTTCCTCACCTACCATCCATAATCGTCCTACAGCAGTTGGGGATTTTAAAATTGAGTCTAATATTAAGATCCATTACAGACATTTGTACTATTTGTGATTTAGAAAAGTGAAAATCACCCTGCTGGGCCTAATAGCTGTCTGTCCCTCAAGATGGCAACAATTCCTTACAATGTAACACAAAGAGAGAATCCAGGCTCTGCTCCTTTATCTTCTCTTTATGTATTTTAATCTTGTTTCCCACTTTCACATATGAACATATAAAGTATAATGGGGATTAGAAAACTTTCTTCTATTCGGAACAAGACAGTAAATATTTTAGGCCTTGAGAGCCATATGGTTTCTGTCTTAACTCTGTGGTTATAGTGTAAAAACAGCTGTGATTCGTTCTAAAACATAAAATTGAACTATTTGTCTTGAACCTTTTAAAGTTTCACTAGTATTAACATCATAGAATAACTCCAGTTAAATTTATTTAAATAGAATAATAAATTCAAAGAATCTGCTCTAATGTTGAGAGAGCTAGAAATGGTTAAGGGAGCTTGAAGAATTAATTAGTGGGGCACCTCAGGTTGAGAATATCTTGATAAAACTCAACACACAATTCCATCTAATTGGCCAAAGTGCTCATGCACAAGTGAATATGACACCATCTGTAACTGAACTAAATGTATGGGCACTAGGAGGAGGTGGCCTCCAACATTTTCTTCCCTATTTGTACACACACATGCATGCACACACACACACACACACACACACACACATACTCAACCACACACAATCCTATTTTTCACAATGTGAATATATATAAAGTTTCAAAAGGTAAATAATACAAATCTTAAATAAAAGCACAAAAGGCTTCAGTGTTTGTACCTTCAGGCCAGCAAGACAAACTGATACTTTCCCCAACTGTCTTACCTGAACTTTAATGTAATTATTTTATTTTACATGACAACTCAAATCCTGTTTCATTAATCATGCTTGAAATGGGTTCTCTCATTCAGAGTGTACAGATTCAGTTTTAGAAGTTGCTATTCATGAGAATCCATTCCATTTCATGCAGAGGACTTAATTATCTCCTTTATCTGTGTTTTGCTTATTGGACCATTGAGGGAAACTAAGTTAATTTAAATACAGTTTTTAAATGTTAGCCATATAAGAGGTAACTCCTATAATTTTTTGCATGATCACTGATTCTGTTGCTTTCATAAGATATGTATTTTGAGAATTAAAATATTAATAAAGTAACACCAAGTTTCTTTTTAAAAGAACATTGAAACTGAGAAAGAAGACATGAGATACAGTACCAGGAGAAAAACTGTATTTGCAATGTATCACTAGTAAAGGTAAAAGAAGCTAAACCGTACTTGGATTTTAGAACCATTTTTGTCTATAGTGAGATGAGCTTATATGATATGGATAATTGGAGAGAGAAATCATTGGATGTTCTGATTACAATTGCATGAGGTTATCTTGAAGGAAGGTGAAGGTGAAGTCACTCAGTCGTGTCTGACTCTTTGCGACCCCGTGGGCTGTAACCTACTAGGCTTCTCCATCCATGGGATTCTCCCAGCAAGAATACTGGAGTGGATTGCCATTTCCTTCTTCAGGGGATCTTCCTGACACAGGGATCAAACCTGGGTCTCCCGCATTGGAGACAGATGCTTTAACCTCTGAGCCGTCAATCAGAGGTTATCTTAGCTGTGGTTCAATCTGTATACACTGCATTTTAGAAGATTAGAAGAATAAGCCTTTAGTACATGGTGGTTATCATCTTTCCAAGTCTCAGTAGTGTGAAAAGAAGGGATGGTAAATCTTGTTTTGTAGAAGAACCAAGTTCTCAACATACCTAGAGGTCTGGTTATACTTTTAATCAATGGCTCAAGTGATCAAGCCCACTTGGGCTTCCCATATGGCGCTAGTGGTAAAGAACTTGCCTGCCAATGTAGAAGATGCTGGAGATATAGGTTCAATTCCTGGGTTGGGAAGATTCCCCTGGAGAAGGGAATGGAAACCCACTCCAGTATTCTTGCCTGGAGAATTCCATGGACAGAGGGGCCTAGCGGGCTATAGTCTAAGGGTTCACAAAGAATCGGACACAACTGAACGAGTGATCCAGTAACACACACACACGTGATCAAAAGCTATACAGACACATAGATACATATAGAAATGTTAAAGGCAAATTTAAATATATTATTTCTTTTATAAACATCTTGGTTTATTGTACTGTGTGGACAAAAAAGTTCACTGGGTTTTTTCTATAACATCTTACTGGAAAACCCAGATAAAAATTTTGACCAACCCAATAGAAAACTTAGTGGATACAAGTAAGCCTGCATCACTTTGAGGGCTAAATTACAACTCATCCTTATAAAGTAGAATCTGGAATGTTTCTAAAGTTGTCCTAATCTTCTTATGTCCCATCTCTCTTCTCTTCTTTAAAAACTATTGGGAACAGGAAGGTGTAGCCTTAGCCCTTAAGGTGTTATGGTGCTAGTCATGGCTAGAAGAGATCTTTAATGTACAGAAGAGATTTCATAATCTGAGACTACCAGAGTCTGTAAAATGCTTGGAATTAGAAATTGTCAAGAATGGGAATTACTAACTTTGTTACACAAAATGATACATTTAGGTTTGACATCCTTTGAGCTTTGGTTTCTATATTTTTCAGTTACATTTTCTAGTCTGCTTTAGAGCATACTTAAAGTAAAACATGTATTTTACTTTATGTTAATTCCTTGAATGTTGGCAATTTGTGTAGTATCTATGAAATGCTATATAATTAAATATTTAATAACTAGAACATATTTTTTCTCATTCAAAATTTGCAAATATGAACATATTCTGTAGAACTTGGATATTTATCATTTTCCATCCCAAATTGATTAGCATTTTTAATAGGTACTTGCAGAGCACATGGTCTATATACATATGGAATCAAGTAACTTCATATCAATTTTAAGAAACACAGTAATTATATTTTGAAGTAACATTTCAGCCAAAATTCAAAAGCTACTGATTGAGACAGTATGAAGTACTTTTGACTTGAATAATGTCTAACTGAAAAAAAGTTTGTCTAATTGATGATTAGTCATCCATCTGTTCATTAAAATATTAACTCTTCAAACAATTATTAATAAATTACTTTGTGGAAGATACACAGGAGAAAGAAATATAAAGAACTTCAAGCAACTTAAATCTGAAGCTATTATTCTGGAGACAATAACAAAAAAGGAATTGCTCAAAAATTTCTACATATTGCACAAATGAAGAATTATATTATTTAGCCTTGGTGTAGTAAAATACCCCCCAAATCTCAGTGGCTTACCACAACTAGTATTTCTCTCTCATATTAGATGTCTGCTGGATCTCTGATCTTGTTCTATTGCCCAGGCTGAAGAAGCAGTCCTTTTTTGGGATATGCCATTTTCATGGCAGAGGGAAAGAATCAAGATAACTGGCAGAATTCAGCATTGTCTATTTAACTGGCTGAGACGTGACATAAATTACATCCATTCACACCCCATTGGCCATCATGTGTTACAAAGCCTAAAGCAAAATCAAAGGGACAGCGAGAAAAACTTTGCCTATTGGACACACAGAAAGTCACAAGGCAATGAAAGAGGATTTAGAATGCTCTTATAGAAAGAGAGAATATTGCTGAAAACAATAAAGCAGAGGAATTCTGTGTTTTCCCACTATGGCAGGATTCAGGGGTCATCTCCTCATCCATGGAACCTCTTCATATTTCCTTTTTATTTCTAGTTGATTCCATTTTTGAACTATATTGACAAATTGACTGGTCCCACAACAGAGTAAATTCATTAATTCTGAAAGAATAGGAATCAATTTTACACTTAACACAAGGAAAACATTTTGAGTTTCATAGTCATTCTCTTTTTCTTTCTTCTCTCCAGAATAAGACCAATTAAAGGAATAAAATCACCACTAGAAAAAATATTTTAAATGCAAATTCTTAATCAGTAAAAGTATATGGCAGTTCTGAAGCCTGGAGACAATGGGTAGCTGAATTAAGTTCCCCCCACCAAAATGAATCATTATGAAAATTGATCCTATGACATAGATCATACATGTTCTAAAAAGGGAAACAACTAAAATACATACTTTTAAGCAGTAAAAAAAAGTATGTAAGTCTGCCAAGAATTCCAGAAGCAATATTAAACTGGTAAAGGCAAACAGGAAAGAAAAAATATACTACATATTAAACAAGTCTGTTGTTTTGAACATTATGGTTTTCCTGCTGTTATATTTGCTAAAGGGCATAGAACTATTATTAAGTAGGAGCCAAAAAATCACAGTGTAGACCAAATGGAGCATATTACTGTGAGTAAATATTTGAGAACATTGAACTTAATATTAGCTGCTACTGAACAGAACAAAACTCAGTGTAAGTTATGGATCTGACCACATGCTTGTCATAAGAGTTCTAGTTATCTCATCTGGCCCCCTAGGAAGAAAATGGAAGGGAATAATAGCTATGAAACAAAATTACTTCATAAAATGCAACTACTCATAGGAAAATATATCATTATTTTTACCAACTACCCACACAATAAAATTGTACATACTGCATTTATTCCCATATATTTTATAGAATAACAGAGGCTAAGAATAAAAGTCATTCAAACTAACTAAGTAAGACATGTTGACTATTCAAAACATTTCCTGCAATCATGTTAGGCTCACCACGTCTTGCTTTAGAATATTTGCTGTCCACAAAGCTCTGTATAAAATTCACAACTACTTACGAACCAGTTCCGAAAGATGTTCTCCAGGATAATATGTGGGCTTAATGGAGTGCATGTGTTTCAAGGACATCCAACACATGAGGTAACTAATAACCCAAAGATAATGACCAGGTAATATTGAGAGTGGGAAGCCATTGGTAGTGGGAGGGAAAGATGAAAATCCATGCCACAGTAATGTGTGAGAGTGGCTATAATAGTCTCTGTATAAGACAACATTATAAGGAGGGCAGAAGCTGTGACTAGAAGGAAAAGTCCACTGGCAAAGAGAGAAGACAACAAATATGAAAAGAGAAGTGAAGATTCCCGAAAAGTGACTACACAAAGAGTCAGAGAAAAAACAATCTCAAGAATTGCTTTTCAGTTCTATTGCCAGGACACTTGTGTCTTACACACACACACAATCTGCCTTTTACTAGGAAACTTCTATGAATCTCATTCTTACAAACTAAAGATTGTAATTAATATATATGGTCTATATTTTGACATTTCTCTAATTATGATTACTGACAATTGACAAGTTATAGCATGACTTTCAATTACAAAACAGATGCAATTGCAAACAAAAAAACAAACTGTACTTGATAATCATATTGTTTATGTGATACTGATCCTGAATACTGAAACTGAATTTTATATAGTATGAGATAAACCAAATGGAAAACTTAATGATGTACAGATCATTAAAGATTAAGAACCAGTATATTCAGCATAAGAGAAAGAAGATGAATGTATAAGTTCAAAAAGATTATGTTAACACCCTCTAGTTCAAATTTGAATTGAATGAATCAGTATGAACTCATGATGCCATATATATGGACAGTCCCATATTTATGATGGCTCAACTAATTAATACAACTTTTCAGCTGAACAGTGGTGCAAAAGTGATATGCATGTGGTAGAGTCATACTTTGTTTTATAAATTTGGTCTTTTCCTGGTCTAACGATATGCAGTACAATATCTCCAGTGATGCTAGAGAGTGGCAGTGAGATGCCGTTTTCAGCCAGCCACGAGGATAAACAATCATTCTGTACTCACACAGCCATTCTGTTTTTCACTTTCACGATGGTCTTCAATAAATTACATGAAATTTCCATAGTTTATTATAAAATAAGCTGGGTGCTGATGATTTTATCTAGCTGTTGGCTAATATAAGTGTTCTGAGCACGTTTAAGGTAAACTAAGTGAAGTGAAGTTAAAGTGAAGTCGCTTAGTCGCGTCCGACTCTTTGTGACCCCATGGACGGTAGCCTACCGTCTCCTCAGTATGGAATTTTCCAGGCAAGAATACTGGAGTGGGTTGCCATTTCCTTCTCCAGGGGATCTTCCTGACCCAGGGATCAAACCCAGGTCTTCCGCATTGCAGGCAGATGCTTTACGGTCTGAGCCACCAGGGAAGCCCTAGGATAAACTATGCTAAATTTTAATGTTTGGAAGGATAGGTGTACTAAATGCATTTTCAACTTAAGATATTTTCAACTCACGATGAGTTTATTAGGGCACATCAACCAATTTTAATGGACCCTGGATTCTGGTTCAAATGCACTATTGAAAGAGCAAAGTTATTTGAGGAATGTGAATCCTCACCGAATATTTTTGTTGTCCAGTTGCTCAGTCATGTCTGACTCTTTGCGATCCCATGGACTGCAATCCCATGGACTTCAATCCCATGGACTGCAGCATGCCAGGCTTCCCTGTCCTTTACCATCTCCTGGAGCTTGCTCAGACTCTTGTCCATTGAGTTCATGATGCCAACTCAATGACTGAATATTTGGTGATATTTAAAAAAAAACTATGGTTAAATATTCTTTGATAATGATATTATATTTTTAAAAATAATCTTATTTTTAGAGATATACAGTTAATTTTTATAAGATGGTACAATATCAGAATTTGTGTAAAAACACAAGTAGTAGTATGAAGTGGAATAGAAGACTATTGATAACTCTTGAAGCCAGGGGACACATAATGGGAATTTATCATACCAGTCATTCTACCTTTTGTATGTATTTAAAATTTTTAATATAAAATATTGATGAAATAATCAGTTGCCAATAAATGACATAAGTGGAACATATTTAAAGCTTTTTCAAAAATACTCAGCATCCTGTGAATGAACAGCACCAAATGAACTGAAAACATCTATACCTATCCATACTAATAAAGAGACAAATCATGCATACAAAAAAGAATAGAAGAGTATAGCCATATTTTTCCCCAATTTTACGTTAGTTATACCAGTTATACCATTTGTACATCCCCTTGGAACTTTCATGGACTAGCCTGTGTTACATACTGGGTGGTGGTGGTGGTGCTGCTGCTGCTAAGTTGCTTCAGTCGTGTCTGACTCTGTGCGACCCCATAGACGGCAGCCCACCAGGCTCCCTCATCCCTGGGATTCTCCAGGCAAGGACACTGAAGTGGGTTGCCATTTCCTTCTCATGTCTAAATATAGACCTGCCTTCAGAGTATTAATTCCCTATGCTGGTTGTATTTTTAGGCTCATGAAGCTCCCCCTTCTTCTCCATCACAAAGTGGCCCTATTGAAAGTTATTGGTATATGGTATGTATGCACTCTATGAATGTTTTTTTGTGTGTGTGTGAAGTGATTAAGTAAAGAAAATTAACTGTATAAAATATGTATCTTATCAAATTAATAATTCCTTATGAGTTACTAAATTGTAAGTTTGTTTGGTAAATGTATACATTATGAATTCAGCTAATTTTGAAGAGTCTGATTCTACTCAACTGAACCAAAACACAGTGATGGTATTATTGGTTTATCAAGACAGTCTCTAAACAATTATTTTCATGTAAAATATCATCTACAGTGTATAGTGGGTTGTGAAAAATACAAGCATTGAAATATTGTTAAACATAATATTCCAAGCTTTCATTCAAGATAGGGAAACAGAAATAGTTCATGATACATTTGCTAGAAAGGTACATACTCTTAAGACCTTACTGAAAACAAACAAAGCAAAATGAATGTCATGAGTTAGCAGTGTCAAAGACCAGAACTTATCCATTCAATATCTAATCTAGTAGTAAATCAACCTCTTTTTCTCCCCCTCCTCTCTATTCATTAACAATTAAACATATATGTATGGGACATTACTATAAGTTATTCATTGTATTATGAAGCAATTAGCAAAGCATAGCTTTGTCTTGAATTTACCTATCAGTCTAAAAGGTCAGAAAATGAAAAAAAATTTTGTGTGTGTGGATGGTTAGATGGATAAATGCATGCATACATGTATATATTTACTGCTTACCTTAGATTAGCCTATATATAAGCTACAGCAATGTTGCCCCAATGGCCAGCAATACATATGCAACATTGAAAACTTTTCTCAAATATCTAAAATGCTAATAGTCTTTAAAGTCTGTCTTTTAGGAAGAGAAATGAAATGCTACCTAAGCTTGTCACAAACACTAAACTATGAATATAATCTGATGAAATTTGGCTAAACTAGTTAATATTTTCCCCAAAGATATTATTTACCCTTTATCGGATATATTTTAGATATCAGGTTCAATTTTAGTTTAGCTGGCAGATTATTTTTCTGAGTTTTTTTTTTTTTTTTTTTTTTACATTGTGCATCATGTGGGCTTCCTTGGTGGCTCAGAGGTTAAAGCGTCTGCCTCCAATGCGGGAGACCGGGGTTTGATACCTGGGTTGGGAAGATCCCCTGGAGAAGGAAATGGCAATCCACTCCAGTATTATTGCCTGGAGAATCCTGTGGACGGAGAAGCCTAGTAGGTTACAGTCCACCAGGTCGCAAAGAGTCGGATATGACTGAGCGACTTCACCTCACCTCGTGCATCATGTAGGATTTTAAGTTCCTCAACCAGGGATAGAACCTGTGCCCCCTACAGTGGAAGTGTGGAGTCTTATAGTACAATATTGATTCTTAAGGAAGATATACTGGACAAAAATCTGAGTTAATGGTGATAGTCATGACTGTATTCACAACTTTATGATGAATATCTTATTTTAAAATTTGAAGGAAATAGAATTAATAAAAATAATTTCTTTGACAAAGAACAGGTAACTTAATACATTAATAACTTGAATTACGGATCCTCTATACTAGAAGAAAGACATAATAAAATATTTAAATATATGAACTCAGAAATCTATTAAAATTATCTTTCTAGACTAAATATGAGAATTAATTCTTTATATAACATCATATAGTTAGGAATTTTTCCCTTTGGGCAGACATTAACATTTTTTAAGGGGGAATTCCTACAGGCTAATACCAGTGACATTGTCTTGCTATTAAAGTAAACAATAGCATTGGGAAGAATGCATTTAGTTACTAAGTTATTATGTAATAACAATATTTTACTTATAGTATTTAAATTTTAAAGTTGAATGTGCATTTCCAGTGAAAAAGTTTTCTCAATTTAATTTAAAATATTGATAGAATTCTTGTATCTCAAATATAAATGAAGCTGACTTTTGCATTTCAAGCTGAAGAAAATTTACCATTGAACAATGGTATTTCAAAGTGAGAAACACAAACTAAAGTGTAATTACTCCAAGACTTAATAGTAAGAGCTGTTTTAAAGTTGACTGTAGTAGTTAACATCTCTACATGAAAATGTTTCAGTTCTTATAAGTTCTTACAATAATATATACTTTCTGAAAAGGTCATGTGTATCCTTGAATCCATGGTTAAATTTAAAATATGTAAATACTCTATGAAAATGTGCTGAGACATCAAGGAGACTGTAAGGTACGATTAATGCAATAGACTAAATACTGGGATCAATGAACCATGCTAATAATCTTATTTACAATATCTCTATCTTCACTCAAAGTCATATGATAACCAAACTAAAAACTCATTTGTTGCTAAATTAAAGAGGGAGGAAATAATATCTATCCTGAAAAACAAAACAAAACAAAAACTACTTCTGTCATTTGAACTGACTATAGCAGTAATATTTTGACCAAGTACACACATGTGCATAAACCTAAATTAATTTCTTTAAAGGATTCATCACCTCCTTTAATCAGAAACATGATGTGAACATTTTTTCAAATGTTCTTTTCTGAAGCTAATCCTAAATTTGTATATTTTATTGATTCCTAAATATCTGTTGTTGGATACTGCTATGTGCTATACTTATACAGTTTTACTTAAGAGATAGCAGGAAAAGAGGGGAAATAGAAGGCACAATAAAAGAAGCAGTGACCTACTCCTCATGTTTGATTCATTCATTGACAAGTTAGTTTAGTTACTGAATCAGCTGTTTCACCAGTTTTTTTTTTTAATTGTTTTTGGCACATTCATATTTTATATCTTCTCTTCCTCATATTTTTTGTCATTTTCTCACCTATACATATCCTGTTTCAGTCAATCCAGATAACTTCTATTTCTAATTCAACTCAACAAAATTTTATTGAGAGTAAGTCATTTTTCTAGAGATAAACCATAAGTCCTTATCTTCAAGGACTTTATAGATTCAGCTCTATAGCATTATGACAGAAATATGTTTTGGTGTATAAAAGATAATATTTTATCTACACTGGCTTCTTGGAGGAAATAACCCCTGAATAAAAAATTAGTTGGAAAAATAGAATTTGAGAACAATAAAGAGAGGGCATATTAAGCAAATAAAGATCTCTTGGGAACCTAAGGCATAATCTAGGATTGATACAATGAAGGTCTGAAACCAAGTTTGGATTTGTTTTAATGATATGCATAACAGGCTCTTTCATGAGTTCATGCTAGTCAAGTATACAACTAATATCATATAAACCCTGAGAGTCTCTTACCTTTACCCTGAATATATTTATGGCTTACTCCATCAGATTCTACAGATCACTGCTCAGAAAGGCCTTCCTTATCTTTATAATATAAAACCCCAAATCCTCTGATCATGCTTTACTTTCCACTATAATTTTTCACCCACTGATATAGTATATATTTATTCATTTAATTGTTTGTTTTCTGCATACCACTGCTAGACTGTAAAGCCCATGAGAGTTGAAAATTTGTCTATTGAAGTACTTAGATCAATAAATATTTATTTGAAATGATGTGTGAATGTCTTCACAGCAGAAACTGTTCAGGTTTTTCAAATCTATGTTCCAAAGTTGCATTAATTAGTATTCTGCACAGGTACATAGACCCCAGTCTCATTATTTACTTATTCATGCTGCTTGAGGATTGGTCTCTAAACTATTTCCATTTTCACTCTCAGAACTTAACATGAATAGTGTCTAAAAAGAGTTATCTTAATTAGTATACTGAATTTAAATATATTAAAATGATTTTTATATTCTATATATTCATTCACTAATTTGTTTAGGGCTTCCCAAGTGGCACTAGTGGTAAAGAACCTGCCTGCCAATGCAGGAGATGTAAAAGGCCAGGGTCCAATCTCTGAGTTGAGAAGATCCGTGGGAGAAGGAGATGTCAACCCACTCCAATATTCTCACCTGGAGAATCCCATGGACAGTGGGCCTGGTGGGCTACAGCCCATAGGATCACAAAGAGTTGAACACGACTGAGCAACTTAGCATGCACACACTCATCTGTTCATCAGAACAAATCTGGAAGAAATATGGCATTGGTATGCTCATTTTGCAGTCTCAGCATACAGTGTCTTTCTCACACATCAAATGCACAGCATAGCCAACTATAAATCTTAGAATCCCACAGCAATCAGAGAAGAAAAGGAAATAAAAGGAATATAAAGTGGGAAAGAAGCAAAACTGTCACTGTTTGCAGATGACATAATGCCATATATAGAAAATTCTACCATAAAATTATTAGCACTCATCAATTATACATAGATTATACATATAATTGTAAAATTATACATAGAAGATACTACCATAAAATTATTAGAGCTCATCAATGAATTCAGTTAAGTAGCTAGATACAAAATGAATACACATGAATCTGTTACATTTCTACACATTAACAATAAAATATTAGAAAAATAAATTAAGGAAACAATCCCATTTACCATCACATAAAAAGAATGAAATATCTATAATAAATCTATCTAAGGAGGTAAAAGACATATACTCTGAAAACTATAAGGTGCTAATGAAGGAATCTGAAGACAATACCAATGGAAAGATATACCATGTTCTTGGACTGGAAGAATCAATGTTGATAAAAATGACCATAAACTACCAAGGCAATCTATAAATTCAATGCAATTCATAGCTAATTTCTAATGACATTTTTATAAAACTAGAATAAATCATTTTAGAATTTGTATGGAATCTAAAATGACCCTGAATAGCCAAAGTAATTTTGAGAATAAAGACCAGAGCTGGAGGAATCAGGCTCCCTGACTTCAGATGATACTATAAAGCTAGAGCAATCAAAACTGCATGGCACTGGCACAAAAAGAGATATATAGATCAGTGGAACAGGAAAGTTCAGACATAAACCCACACACCTATGGTCAATTAATCTATGACTATGGAGGCCCAATGGAGAAAAGTCTCTTCAATAAATGGTGCTGAAAATTGGATAGCTTTTCTCCAAGTATAAAAAAACGCTTAATGTAGTTTTCTCCAAGTAGCAGTTATACTGTAACTCCAGAAAATCTAAATCTGATTCAGTGTCTCTTAAAATGAAATTTCTTTTTTCCTCTCTTGTTTTCTTTTGTAGAGTCTCACATTTGTGATTAAAAAGCAAACAAAAGCAAACAAAATTTTAATCCTATGAAAAATTTTACAAGTACTGAAAATATTTCACTATTTTTCCAGTAATTTTTTTTTCCCACTCAATGTGATGGAGACGTTTCCAATATTCAGCATCACTACAAATTATGTATATTATCACATACATACGATTACATTGCTATTACTTCTTATTTTCTCAATAATTGAAGAAAATCATTATATGTTATTATGCTCTAGAATGTAGATATTTTATTTATTTATTTATTTATTTTGAAGCAAGTAATACAACTTTATTTGGAAAGCTAGGCATCCTAGAAGATGGCAGACTAGTGCCCTAGTGTATCATCTTATCTGGGTCTGAATGCCAGTTTCTTTTATGGACAGAGAAGAGTAGGAGGTGAGGAAAGTGACGCCGCTCAGTCATGTCCAACTCTTTGCAACCCCATGGACTATAGCCTACCAGGCTCCTCTGTCCATGGGATTTTTCCAGGCAAGGGTACTGGAGTGGGCTGCCATTTCCTTCTCCATATAATGTAGATATTTTATATTGCATACTTATTATGCTTATTATTCTACTGATAAGTACATTGTCACCCTACTTATTTAACTTATGTGCAGTATATATCATGCAAAATCTTGGCCTGGATGATTTACAAGTTGGAATCAAGATTGCCAGGAGGAATATCAACAACCACAGATGTGCAGATGATACCACTTTAATGGTAGAAAGTAAAAGTGTTAAGTGTGTTAGTCACTCAGTTGTATCCATTTCTTTGCAACTCCATGGACTGTTGACCACCAGGTTCCTCTGCATGGAATTCTCCAGGCAGTAATACTGGAGTGGACTGCCACTCCATTCTTCAGGGGATCTTCCTGACTCTGGGACTGAACTCAGATCTCCTGTATTGCAGGCAGATTCTTTACCTTCTGAGCCAACAAGGAAGTCCATGGCATAAAGTTAAGAGAACCTTAAGAGCCTCTTGATGAAGGTGAAGGAGGAAAGTGAAAAAGCTGACTTAAAACTCAACATTCAAAAAAATAAGATCAAATGGCATCCAGTCCCATCACTTCATGGCAAATAGATGGGGGGAAAGTGGAAACAGTATCAGGTTCTATTTTCTTGGGCTCCAAAATCACTGCAGACAGTGACTGCAGCCATGAAATTAAAAGACTCTTGTCCCTTGGAAGAAAAGCTATGACAAACCTAGACAGCATATTAAAAAGCAGAGACAACACTTTGCTGACAAAGGTCTGTACAGTCAAAGCTATGGTTTTTCCATTAGTCATGTATGGATGTAAGAGCAGGACCATAAAGAAGGCTGAGCACTGAAGAATTGATGCTTTTGAACTGTGGTGCTGGAGAAGACTCTTGAGAGTCCCTTGGATAGCAAGAATATCAAACAAGTCAATCCTAAAGGAAATCAACCCTGAATATTCACTGGAAGGACTGGTGCTGAAGCTGAAGCTCCAATACTTTGCCCACCTGATGCAAAGTGTTGGTTCATCAGAAAAGACCTCTATGTTGTGAAAGACTGAGGGCAACAGGAGAATGGAGTGACAGAGGATGAGGTGGTTGGATGGCATCACTACTCAATGCACATAAATTTGTGCAAGCTCCTGGAGATATTGAAGGACAGGGAAGCCTGGTGTGCTGCAGTTCATGGGGTCATAATGTATTGGACATGACTGAGTGACTGAACAACAATTTTACTGATATATGGTCAAGTCTCCCAAACTTCATTCTTTGCTATATTACCTTCAAATATCATATCATTGGACTATTATTTACTTTTAAATCTTAAATAAACCACATTTTAATCCATATATATTTGAAATCTTATTTCACAATCATAAGTGGAAAACCAGAGGATTTTACCATAAGTAGACCATAGTCATAAAACATAAATATCATAAGACAAAGTATTGTCACATTTTAGCTAAGCAATGTTACCTAGTAAATTTCTTTAGTTTAGTGCCTCTTCTCCCTTTGTTAAAGAAGGAGACTGAATGTGTTAAAATGAAAAAGACACATCATCTCTATATTAAAAACCTTATCAGAGGAAATCATGAACAATCAGAAGAGATATTAGGTATTGTTCAGGGAAATTAGAGTATCCCTCTGTAATCAATATCCCTTAAATTCACAACAGCTACAATCATCTCTGCTATAATCCAAGATTTTACACTTGGGACATACTGGCGTAGAGATAAATGCAGCCAAGGATTTACTTTATCTCTGCAAAACACATTTTATAAAATGTTAAATCATCGTGTATTTGGTTTATTTTCACTGTATTTGCCAAAGGCTGTTTTGACACAAGAATTATTATTATTATTTTTACTAATTTTCTAAGCAAAGAGAAAAAAATATGCTAGAGCAGAAAGAGCTGTTAAGCAGATAAAGTGGAATTTTATTTCAGTTAATGAGGAAAGGTTTTTAAATCATAGAGTTAAACACAATTTAAGTTTTTAAAAAATTTTTATTGAATACATACTATGTTCTAAGTGTTGGCTCACATGCTAAAATGGAGGACAAGGAAATGTTCACAAGAATTTGGGCAAAAGAAAAAATAGGGTTTATCTTCATTATTATTGTAGGGTTTCTACTATCAGATAGACAATAGCAAATATTTATAATATATTTTCTTTTTTAAAATATAAATCTATTTATTTTTATTGGAGGTTAATTACTTCGTAATATTGTATTGGTTTTGTCATACATCAACATGAATCCACACAGGTATATACGTTTTCCCCATCCTGAACCTTCCTCCCTCCTCCTCCTCCCTCTCCATACCCTCCCTCTGGGTCGTCCCAGTGCACCAGCCCCAAGCATCCAGTATCCTGCATCAAACCTGGACTGGTGATTCATTTCATATATGATATTATACATGTTACATATTTTAAATGCAGTATTTTACAAGATGTTAACTAATTCTAAAATCAGTACCACCTGTGACTTTTGTTAGGTTCCAAAACATTGGGGTGTCAAGTAGTAAATTAGCCAAGAGGTTTGAATGACAACTTGAATATACCTACGGAAAAGCATGGATCACACAATTCCTGTGCATGCAAGTCAAATAGAATGAATGAAAATAAAAATGCACTTATCAGTGGGGAAAGGTGCACAGAAAGTATGTATAACTATGTCTGGAAATAAAATGTAACTTATATATAATTGATGCATATTATATGAAGATATGAAATCACTTTTAATAATTATATATGTAGAAATCTACCCTGTCATAAATTTCTTTTTGGAATATGAGAACAACAGAACTAAGTCATTATCACAGAATGAGATGTTGAGTAACCTATCTCTTTCATTTTGTTTTTAGGGGATAAAATGGAAGAGCATGACATCCTAGAAGTAAAATAAATAAAAATTAGTACTGAATTGATTATAGACATGGAATGATCTGTGAAATTTCAATATTCTTAACACTGTAATAAAAATAGTATTTTAATCCTTATATTGTGGTGACTTTTCAAGATATTAGCACTTACTCTTTGAGTAGAGCAGTATAAGGTAGAGGTTAGTATATGAGGCTGCTGCTTCTGCTGCTAAGTCGCTTCAGCCTTGTCTGACTCTGTGCAACCCCATAGACGGCAGCCCACCAGGCTCTTCTGTCCCTGGGATTCTCCAGGCAAGAATACTGGAGTGGGTTGCCATTTCCTTCTCCAGTATATGAGTCTGACTAGGTTTAAATTCTAGCCCTGCTACTCACTTAACAGTAGGGCCTTATTCTTTGAATTAGTAAACCTCTGCAAGTTTGAGGTTCTTCCTCTGAAAATGAATATAATAAATTAACCATTCTATGATGGTGCATGAATATAATAATATTAACCATTCTATGATGTTGCTGTCAATATTGTGTCAATACACATGGACTGGAGAGGGAAATGGCAACCCACTCCAGTGTTCTTGCCTATAGAATCCCAGGGACAGGGGAGCCTAGTGGGCTACGGTCTATGGGGTTGCACAGAGTCGGACACGACTAAAGCGACTTAGCAGTAGCAGCACACATGAACTATTAAGAGTGGTACTTGACACAGCTAACCCTCAGCAGTTTTCATTATTTCTGTTACATTTTTCTTTGTGTCATTATTTTTCTCTCACTGCAAAAATAATAATCCTTGAAATTAAGAATTAAAAATCTTGATATTTAATAGATAGTTCATATTGAATTCCTCAGAATAGTCGTGGCTTTATATTGTATTTAAAATATTATAGGAGTAAGTATTTGTTAGTCTTTTTTCTTCTAATAATAAGGTTATCACTAATATTATCCATTCCAAAATATTTTTCTTCATAAATGTGTATAATACCTAAAATATTAAGCTTATATATGTATCTTTCATAAAAAAGGCTAGCAATTTAGATTTTGGAGACATCTGGCAATAACACGGGTCATTACTTATTTAAAAGCAGGCTTTAAATTTCATATCATAACTTTGAATTCTGACGCCAATGCTATGTGACCTTAGGCAAGCTACTTACTGGGAAACGTAGTACCTCATCTGTAAAATCTGACACTGTTACCGACCTTGTAAGGATATAGTGCACATTCAATAAGACACTGTTTAGAAGTTACTTAGAATGGTATTTGATCTCAGGGATACAATGAACATTAGATTTATTTATTAACTGGTAAAAGTGAATAGGACTTCACTGGTGGCTCAGATGGTAAAAGTGTCTGCCTACAATGTGGAACATCTGGGTTTAATACCTGGGTCAGGAAGATCCTCTGGAGAAGGAAATGGAAGCCCACTGCAATATTTCTGCCTGGAAAATCCCATGGACAGAGGAATTTTGGAGACATCTGGCAATAACACGGGTCATTACTTATTTAAAAGCAGGCTTTAAATTTCATATCATAACTTTGAATTCTGACGCCAATGCTATGTGACCTTAGGCAAGCTACTTACTGGGAAACGTAGTACCTCATCTGTAAAATCTGACACTGTTACCGACCTTGTAAGGATATAGTGCACATTCAATAAGACACTGTTTAGAAGTTACTTAGAATGGTATTTGATCTCAGGGATACAATGAACATTAGATTTATTTATTAACTGGTAAAAGTGAATAGGACTTCACTGGTGGCTCAGATGGTAAAAGTGTCTGCCTACAATGTGGAACATCTGGGTTTAATACCTGGGTCAGGAAGATCCTCTGGAGAAGGAAATGGAAGCCCACTGCAATATTTCTGCCTGGAAAATCCCATGGACAGAGGCGCCTGGTAGACTACAGTCAATGGGGTTGCATAGTGTCGGACACGACTGAGCAACTAAACTTTCTCTTTCAAAAGTGATTATATTAATAATTTCAATTGTCATAAAGTTTATGGCATTTTCACTTTCTCAAAATCATATAATATATCTTCAGATAAATCTATTTAATGAAATGTTTCAGTAACTGTATTTTAAGCTGACTCACAATGATGCAGTGAAACAGGTAAATACTGATATAGAAATGCAGAATTAAAACATTTATTTTCTGACTATATTTAATTGCATCATTGCTTCTTATCCTGTGCCCTCTTGTATTTTTTATATATGCAAGCAATTAGCATAGAGGCACAAAATATTGAAAATAATGTCAGAGAGATATACAATTCCAATAGCCCAAGTAAAAAGCTTTAAAATTTCCA
>SJYC01150659.1:0-16954 GCA_006408675.1 Madoqua kirkii
AACACAAGCTGGAATCAAGATTGCTGGGAGAAATATCAATAACTTCAGATATGCAGATGACACCACGCTTATGGAAGAAAGTGAAGAGGAACTAAAAAGCCTCTTGATGAAAGTGAAAGTGGAGAGTGAAAAAGTTGACTTAAAGCTCAACATTCAGAAAATGAAGATGATGGCATCTGGTCCCATCACTTCATGGGAAATAGATGGGGAAACTGGAAACAGTGTCAGATTTTATTTTGGGGGCTCCAAAATCACTGCAGATGGTTATTGCAGCCATGAAATTAGAAGACGCTTACTCCTTGGAAGAAAAGTTATGACCAACCTAGACAGTATATTGAAAAGCAGAGACATTAGTTTGCAGACTAAAGTCCGTCTAGTCAAGGCTATGATTTTTCCTGTGGTCTTGTATGGATGTGAGAGTTGGACTGTGAAGAAGGCTGAGCACCAAAGAATTGATGCTTTTGAACTGTGGTGTTGGAGAAGACTCTTGCGAGTCCCTTGGACTGCAAGGAGATCCAACCAGTCCATTCTGAAGGACATCAGTCCTAGGTGTTCACTGGAAGGACTGATGCTAAAGCTGAAACTCCAAAACTTTGGCCACCTCATGTGAAGAGTTGACTCATTGGAAAAGACTCTGATGCTGGGAGGGATTGGGGGCAGGAGGAGAAGGGGATGACAGAGGATGAGTTGGCTGGATGGTATCATTGACTCGAGGGATGTGAGTCTGAGTGAACTCCGGGAGTTGGTGATGGACAGGGAGGCCACGTGCTGCGATTCATGGGGTCGCAAAGAGTCGGACCGACTGAGCGACTGAACTGAACTAATCCAGATGAATTCTGTTTGGGAGCCCAGGGTAGGGTACCCCACAAAATGTCTTAAGAGTATACTGATTATTTTTGTATTAAAGTTAAGATTTGGACAACACAAGAGGGGAGATCACTCTGACCCTCCCCTCTGTCTCCTTGAAAGCAGGAAATAAATCTCTCATGTGAAAGGTACCTGCATCTCAAGGTACAAGGACACACTTACCTCTAGAGAGAGAGAATTCATGGCTAAGCCTATTACCAGCGAAACTGATACCTGGTGTTAGCCTCTACAAGAATCAGGTCCCTAGCCAATACAGTCACTGAGTTTCAATACACCCTGAAAGGAGTTCAGGGTGGGGAAAGAAAGTACTCTGTGCTCCAGGTAAAACTGGCAGAAAAGGCATTCAGATAGTTAGATATTCTCAGAAATACATCTTATGAGTCCAATTTACTGCACCTTCTCATGTCTAGAAAACTACTAAATTCATTAATAGTTTCATCTGCTCCTCGTGGTTAGCAGCAAAATTCTGGCAAAATGTGTACTTGCTGCAAGCATCCCCCTTCACTAAAATCATATCTAATCCTGGCCTTCCTCCCAACTTCTTCGGAGCAGTTTCTCAGAGGTACCTGAGATACTCTCTCTCAGACTGTAGTTCCCATTTTGCCCCAAATAAAACTTCACTCACAACTCTGATGTTGTAGACTTCTTCCACATGACACAATATAAATAAGACTTGTTATTTTACTCTCTCACGTCGAAACTCTGTTTAGACGTTTCACTAACTGTGTACCCAAAACATTTTTTATCCTGTTAATTTCTCATAAATGTATTGTTGGTGTAAAAAGTATAAAAGCTGCTTGCTTTGGACACTTCTTAAGTCTTGTTTCTATGAGATCTCCATGCGTGAGAAATAAAATGTGTTCCTTTTTCTCTTGTTAATTAATCTGTCTTCTGTCAATTTTATTATGCCCTGCCACAAGAACTCCTGAGTTGTAGAGGAGGGAAATTCCCTCCTCCCCAGCAATGCCATTATGTGTATAAAACATTAGTAAACATTTAATATATGTGGGAAAAAAAGATTCATGTTTCTTAAATCATCATTGTTTTGGAAAAAGTGGTTGGGGCATCAGAATTTCCTTTGGTGCTAGCTAAAAATACAGAGTCCTTGGTATAACCTAAACCTACAGGATCATAATCTCTAAGGACAAGACCTGTGAATCTACATGTTTTGGGTGGCACATACTAAAGCTGAAGAACCACTGCTCTTCACTTATTCATAACAGAGACCATCTGCTTATCTACATTGAAAGGGCAATCTGGACTGTCACCAAACACCTGTTCTCATGGTGGCCAGCTACCTACCCTTCTCGCCTGGCTGGATTTTTTTCCTGTTGATTGCAGGTAGGTCCAGCCCTCCAGTACCTATCAAGTCCAATGTGTATACATCTTTTACAGATTTGGCCATTCACTACTGGTGATAACCCCAGTTTTCTCAATAAAATCTAATCTTTGCTCTTTATCTTGATATCTGTATGTGTTAAAAGAGAAAATAGAAACATTTCATTGCCATTCTTTTTTTTTCTGCTAACATGCTAAGAGCCTGTTTTAAATTTAACTTAACAACCCCTACTTCCATTTCTATCGTTGCAGTGTAATTGATCAAGGAGCTCCTTGTTTCTTGTAAAATGAAATGAGATTGTCATCTGAGCTACTACCTTGAGTTTTTAAAAATTCATTTGGCATGTTTACTAGGCTCCGTATATACTCAAGCTATCAGAAATGTTTTGAAAACTATTTATTAAATCAAAGCAGACACACAGAAAACATACTCTGAATAATGGCTATACATATAATTTTCTGCAGATACTTAGACAAATATTCATGTCTTTGGATTAATATGTTTTGAATCATTCATATAAAGGGGCTTCCCCTGTGGCTCAGTGGTAAAGAATCGACTTGCAGTGCAGTAGCTGAAGGAGATGCAGGTTTGATCCCTGGGTCAGAAAGATCCCCTGAAGGAGGGCATGGTAACCCACTTCAGTCTTATTGCCTGGAGAACCCCTTGGACAGAGGAGCTTGGTGGGCTACAGTGCATAGCATCACAAAGAGTTGGACACGACTGAAGCCACTGAGCATGGATACATGCATTCATACAATGAAAATTTTATTGAGCATATATGAGCTAGCCACTGTGATAGATTATAGAGAAATAAAAATAAGAATAAGAAGTATCCTCCCTAACCTTTAAGAATTTAGAGTAAATTTATATAGGAATTGCTTTGGAAACAATAATTTTATTAATAAATTCTTCACAAAATGTCACATGTTCTTCTTGAACTCATATTAACGTAACAAACACTTGAACTCCAGCTTATAGAGGAGATGGGAAAGGGCTGCAATCCATACAGACTCGGATATCTAAAGTTACTGAATTAGAGTGAGTTTGTAAGAACGAATTGAATTCAGACACCCATGTCAACCCAGGGGTAAATCTGTCAGATGAGAAATTCGTGAAGAATATCAGATTATTTATAAGAAAAATAAAAGATGCATCTCTCTTTGCTAATATCAATATAGTTCAGTAGATTTGTAACCCTGCTAAAGGCAAAACAACTTTGGAAAAGCATTGTTTTTGCTATAAATGATTCTGTATTCAGCAGCATTTTGAATAATGCATTCATTCATCCAATATTCATTCAGCACCTATTTTGAATCCTTCTTGATTTATCCCATAATACTAAAGATAAAATAGTGAGTAAAAGTTCATGCTTCCTGTCCTTAGGAAAATTTCATTTTTGAAAGGGAGACCAACATATTAATCAATCAAATAAGAAAAATGTTGTACTTATAAAATAAATTAATTCCTATTGAAACATATGATGTGATAAATAGAGTTAAATGAGAATTGGACTGGTCAGGGAGATCATGAAGGCTATATATATATATATATATATATAAAGAAAAACCAAACTACAGCTGAAAGCTAACTGGATTTATTTCCCAGTAAAAATGAAGATTTACAATGGAAAGTATTTCATGAATATAGGAAATAAGTTAAACTGACTTCAAATAGTACAAATAATGAAGCAAAACCACTACTATTGAGTACACTTGCTTTTTAAGAAATCCCTGATTCTTTAGGTCAAATTGTAATCAGCACCTTTCTTGTAATTTCTACCTCCCACATAGTAGGGGCATTGAGCCTATAAAAGCAATTTCTTTTGTCAAATGCAGGTCATGAACTACAATTTGATCACTAAAGCTTTAAGTTCTAAATCATGTCAAATTGTAGACCCTAATTCATAATTAATATTAATAATGACATAATTCACCAAAACAGAAATCAAAAAAATTCTAAGATGTTATTGTAATAACTTCATTTGGACCTAGAGTGAAAAAGCCTATTTAGAGTGGAAATATTTATGGAACAGAAATCAAGTGCAGCCACTGCTACTAACTAGTTCAGTGTCCCAGATTGAATTAATTTACTTTTCAGGGACTGACCTATAAAAATAACAAAGGAAGAGGTTAGGAATGAAACTAATTCTAAAATATAAGACAAGGTAAGAAAATTATGGTTCCAATGATTGCTTTGAATTTTCTGACTCAATTTATTTGTTTTGTTTTTGGTCTGTCATGTCCCTAAAAACCATGACTACACAACAATTTAATCTTTCACATTCATGAGAATTAACAGTGGAAAACTGACCTTGATTTTAGTATCCTTGTGGTTTAGTCTGCTAAGCCCTGTCTCCTGCAACTCCATGGACTATAGCCTGCCAGGCTCCTCTGTCCATTTGATTCTCCTGGCATGAATCCTGGAGTGGGTTGCCATTTCCTTTTCCAGGAATCAAACCCAGGTCTCCTGCATTGCAGGCATATTCTTCACCAACTGAGCTACAATGGAAGCTTTTAGTATAGACTGAGCTTAACTAGAAGGCAAATTTACTAAGCAATAGAGATCAACTGTACAGGAAAGGTGGGATAAAGGTAAGAATGGAGTACTGTGCTTTTTTGGTTTTAAGAAAACAAGTAATTCATTTCTAAATGTGGAAACTCTTTCATTTTTACAAGTCTTTGCTTGTCAGCTGGTATAAAGAAAGTGTGCATTTACAATTCATTTAAACAAATACTGCACTCTAGTGAGCCAGAGATGAACAGGCTTCTTCACAAGCTGTTTAAAAATAAGAGACAGTACTCCAGAACATTTTATTTCTCTGTCTTAGTAATATGGCACTTAATTTTAGATAATTTAAATAAGTCTAGATAATCAATAATAACTGTGTGTAGAAATAATTTTTCCTATTGCTTTTCAAAAGACTAAATCTGTAACTCCAAAACATACCCAGAAGAGCACATGATTGCATTTTAAATTCACAAGGTGTATGGTAGAAAATGGAACTAGAAGGAAAATGCTGATTCCAAGGAATCATCCTGCATCTGAACCCCAGGAAATGAGGTCAGAGAAGACCCAGATGAAAATAGCTCTGGATCAGGGTCCCAGAGACTGTAAGTATAAGGACAAACATGTGGAAAACTTTTTAAGAATTTCAGTTTGAGAAATTTAAGGCGTTTGCTATGGCTGGACACATTTATTGGCAGCGACTATGTGTGATACACTCCCCTAGAAGATGAGGATTTAGCAGAGAATAAAACAAACAAAATTCACTGCATGGTTAGTCTATTGTGGCACAAAGAGACAAAAACGCAAAAGTAGAACAAAGTGTAATTTAGCTACTTTTATAAAGATAGTATGTTGTATTTTAATAGTTATAAATGGTAAGGGGGAAAGAGCCAAGCAGAGAGAAAAGTTGGCTTTCAGTATTATCAGTCTAGTGATATGTCCCAAACATAGATCTTCAGGCCAGAGTTCTATCCTGATTCCAGACTTTTATATATATTTGAGAAATGCAATATTGTCTGCCATATCAGCAAAGAGGGTTATAGTCATCAGTGTTTGTAGCCACCACCAAGAGGAGCTGGTGAGCCCTGAGGGAACTCAGGAAGGAAAAGAATGTCTACCATCCAGCAGTATCAGACTGCAGCCACTCCCCTGTGGTGAGCCCTAAGGAAACTCATGACGTGAAAACAGAGGATACTGACCCCATATAATTGAGGTGCATATTAAAAGGATGATTTCAGTGACCCCAGGCTCTTGCTTCTTCCTATGCATGGAAGAGTACTAAATTCCTTAACTTCAGATAGCTAAGCATTCCTTGATTAACAGTAGTCTTTTTGTTACCAAGTCCAAACTAGCTCTGCTTGCTGCACAACAAGGTAATGAATCGGAGAGATGAGGTGTTGAGGCAAAGAATATGACTTTATTTGGAAAGCTGGCTGACCGAGAAGATGGCAGACTAATGTCTCAGAAGTAACCATCTTGTGGGAGACTGGATGCCAGGTTATTTTATAGAGTCAGAGAGAGGCAATGAGGAACTATAGTCAAAAGGCAGAACAGAAAAAAAAAAGGGGGGGGGGGCAGAATAGAAGGGGAGAGGCAGTGAGTAAGTAAAAAGGATCTTCAGTCTTGGAAAATATCTCCAGGAAGGGACAGCCTTTGGAAGGGGTGGTTTATCTCTTCTATTTACAGGTGGGCAGGGTCAGATCATCTCTCTACGAACTGAATAAAGGCACTTCAGTTTCCAGTCAAGCAGAGGGGCAACTATAGTCAAAAGGCAGAACAGAAAAAAAAAAAGGGGGGGGCAGAATAGAAGGGGAGAGGCAGTGAGTAAGTAAAAAGGATCTTCAGTCTTGGAAAATATCTCCAGGAAGGGACAGCCTTTGGAAGGGGTGGTTTATCTCTTCTATTTACAGGTGGGCAGGGTCAGATCATCTCTCTACGAACTGAATAAAGGCACTTCAGTTTCCAGTCAAGCAGAGGGGCAGGGTCCTTTGAGGCAGGTCATTGTTTATGATTATAAACAAAAGGAAAAAAAGCAGTCAAAGAAACAGTTCCCAACACGGAATCAGAATTGGCTTCTCTGCAATATTCTGTTTCTTCTACCTGCTCTTTGCAGCAAAACTTCTACATATTCTAGCTCCCACATCACTTACTCCAAGTGGTTCAATCAGGATTACTTGAGATGCTGCTTTCCAGGCCCAAGGTCCTAAAAGTTTGCACCAAATAAAACACAACTCTCAAGTTCTTGGTTTGAATATGTTTTTAGTCAACACATTCAACTGCCCATTTGACCAGAATGACTTTTACTTTCATTAATAATCAATATCTCAGAATTAATATACCCAAAATTAAATTTATCACCCCCTCCAAATTGTAAAGCAGAGGGTGTGTACATATCAAATCTGAGCATTAACTAAAGTTCAAATAGAAAGCAAGTTTTGTAAGGGAAAAAAAAAAAAAACTTGTAAAAGAACTTTTGAGTAAATGTTGGTCTTGGTAGCTTGCAATCATTGGAAGGAACCCCAGCCATCTTCAAAACAGGGCAAGAGTAATAGTTAGAACCACTGAGATCACTAGGAAGCAGATGTTTTTTGCAGAGTGGTAGCCTAAAAAGACCAGCAGCATATTTTATTCAGAGACTTGAGAAGGAGACTTTAGTCACACCAGTGAAATAATCCGAGGCAGACTGGCAGTGGCTAGTGAAATCTTCGGTGAAATCAAAGCACCCGAAGGGCTTTGCTCCATTTGGACCATGGGCAGATGTTTTGAAACTAAACGAAATGGTCCTCATTCCATAGGAGAAAGTTTGACAGTATTTTTAAAGAAGCAGAATTTGTATAGACAGAAAGTTAAACATACAGCTGTTCTACTGGTACCTTCAAAGTCCACCACTGCTGAGCCACTGGTCATCCTGTGTGGCCCACTCCCTGGGGGTGATGTAAGAAATAGCTGGGCTCCAGGTTAGACATTTACAGACAGCCTCCTGTTTGCCCTCCAAAATGGAAGCAACAAGAGAAACAGGGTAAGTAGCTAGTGTTTGTCTCTTTTATATACCTTAAGATAACAGTCATGGCAAGGGGAAAAACCTTTTTGAGTAAAGGATTAAGGGATCTCCATCCCCCCTCTTTTGGGACAAGGGAGACACTACATATATTTAGAAGGGCTCCTTGTGGGTCAAAGGTCAAAGGATAATGGCAGGCCACAATGAGTCCTGCTTCTCCCTGAAGCCTTCACTTGAAGATCCATCTTGGCTGAGGGCACACCCCAGAGGAGGGTCCCAGGCTAGGTCAGGTGTGGGGAAAGAAACCAGATAATTGGCCTGAAGGAAGACAAAGCCCTGGAAGAACTGACCTATATAGATAAATGACTTAAATGCTTCTTTACTGTGCTGCTCCTCACTAGGGGGACACCAACAGCCTTTCTCTCTGGGTGTGTATCTCTCCCTTGCTTCTATCTCAACTAACCAGTCTTTTCTCTATGTGCTATACCACTTGTTGTTACGCTATGTCTCTAATAATAAACTGTATCTGCATTTCTAGTTTCTGCCTCCATGATTAATGCATTTTTCACTGGGGGCAAGAATCCAGGGAAAAACAACTTCTAACCTCTAGCCCTTGCTGGTTTGGTGGCTAGGATTCCTAGTTTTCATCCAGGCTACCCAGGTTTAATTAATGGGCAGGGAATTAAGATCTTGCTTCATGCCACTGTTCAAGGTTGCTTCTTTGAGGTCAGGGGCATTTATAGGGCGTTCTGTAGGAAGATCCTTGAAATCTGATGTGACAGTGTTAGCACAAGCTCATGTGCCTGACACACAGTGATGCCAAACAAACTGAAACAAAACTGTGGGTCCAAGAGCCCCACAGGGCCCTGCTGGGGGTGTCAAGAGCACCACAATAGCTCCAATATATTAAAGAAACAAAGAAAGAATCCCTGATACCTCAGTAAGGAATTGTTTTGTCCTCAAACTAGCTGAGGATATTTACATTCCACATTCTAACTTCATGATAAAACAATAATTTATAAAACTGCAAAGTTTGTTTTATAATATTTTCCATTAAAAATTATTTAGAATACTGTCATAAAATTTTTAATTACTTGCTGAATCAGAAGAGATAACAAGATATCGGGAAACTATTAGTTTGGAGGCAATTTCTCAGTATAAAATTGTGTTTATGCAGTTACTAATAGTATGACAAGGGGTAAGAGAAAGATTCTTCATACTCAACTATGAGTAAAATTCAGGTGAAACTGAAAGTCGCTCACTCATGTCTGACTCTTTATGACCCCACGGACTGTAAGCCTATGGAATTCTCCAGGCCAGAATACTGGAGTGAGTAGCCTTTCCCTTCTCCAGGGGATCTTCCAGGGATTGAACCCAGGGATTGAATGCAGGTCTCCCACATTGCAGGTTATAACACATCCTTATCTCTCTATATATATAAATATATAAACGTATACAAATGTATATTTATATATTTGTAATATATAATATATATTTATATATATATATAACACAGCCTCATCTTTACCAGCTGAGCCAAAAGGGAGGCCCAAGAATATTGGAGTGAGTAGCCTATCCATTCTCCAGTGTATCTTCCTGACCCAAGAATCAAACCAGGGTCTTCTGCATGGCAGGTGGATTCTTTACCAATTGAGCTATCAGGGAAGCCCTTAATATGTGCATAATACTAACCAAATAAGACTGTTGTGAGGATCAAATGGGAACTGCAGTGAAGGTTCCAGTATTTCCCAGGAGCTCAGTAATTAGTTTTCTTAGAATTATGTGTTACTTCTTCAGAGAAGAAACAGAATAACTGAGATTGATGATCTTTGTTGTTCTCCATGGCATAATTTTGTAAATGATGTTTATTTCCATGACTTCAAACATTATTAGTGGTATTCTTCTATCATTTATTAAGTCCTTGAGTCCTTACTATGTTTCAGGCTCTGCTCTAGATTTGAAATCTCGGCTTTCTCAACTTTGTCATTGTGCATGTTGCCCCTGAAGTTCTTTATTTTCAATTAAAAAATTTCAGAGAGAGAGAAAGATAAGGAGATGTCACACATGGTCTTGGCCAGAGGGAATATGCCAGGCATGTAGCAGATGCTTTTCAGAAATTTCATGACTTCTAGGAAGATGACTGTAGGATCCCACCAGTCACACGTTCAGTCATCTCCTGAGCTTGTTTTTACTATAAAACATGACAACAGAGGAGATTGGATTCTGAATAAATTTTTTTTAAGTGGAAAAAATAAAATCAGATAATGCATAACATTTCTGTGAAGGATGCTACATAGAATAGAATACCACCTTGGAGGCAGAGTAAGTAAACACAAAATGAACCGTGCTTTTATCATTATTCTCAGACTGACTTAGCTACATTCTCAAGAGAATAATGAGCCTGTCTTCTAGAAGTGGAAGAAAAATTTTTGAAAGGAAACCTCTGTGTTCATTAAGAGCCTATTACAAATTCACATATGCTGTTGTTTTCCAAACAAAGATAACACTTTAAATTGTATGTGACAGTCTAGCTGGGTCTACAGAGTGAACTATCTTTGACATTCTCTCATGGAATGTTTTTATAGAGATGAAATGGCCTAAAATATAAAAATGTAGTATTCCTTGTGGAAAAGGGAGTAAAGAAGAAATGTCATAAAGGAGCAATAAGAAACACTGATCTATGAAGCCCAATCCTTGGTTCTCCTCCTCCCACTTAGTTTTCAGGTTTTGTGTATCCCAGGTTTCTCTAGCACTGCCTGCTAGATCATTTGTTTACGCACATGCCAGCTACTTCCCTTTTACTCTTACTTCCCACTAAGAACTGCAGGTTTGGAACACTGAAAAGTACATGGCCCAGGGCCACTGCTTTAATTAGAAATGCTTGTGCTTAATTATAGCAGAAAAATATAACACAGCCTAAGGTCTTTTTCCTAATATGAAGACTGTCTTTTGGTGTACAGCTATTTACAGGAAATCCCATAGGAATTAGCCTGTTATTTTCATTATATGTATCTTGTGCTGTTGATCCTGAAAGTTGAATATGCATACCTAAGAAGACAAAACACAGTTCTTAACAAACGATAATCTTAAGAGTCTTTGACAGTGAATTCACTCTCCTGTAAGAAACACTAAGAGTAACAACACTTACAGTGTCCTTACAAGGTACCAGGAATTGTTTTATTTTCTTTGATTTGTTAATTTATAAGACATTAAGAACCTTGTGATTTAAGAACTACTATTATGCTTTTTTCAAAGAACAAGATGTAAGATAATTTGGTCAAGGTCACACAGCTGATAAGTGGCCAATCCAACAACTGAATTAAGACAGTCTGGCACTGAGTCCACGCTCAAACTTCTATGCTACCCCACTCATAGGGTGCATTAATTGAAAGTGTCTGGGCTTACTGTACTGCTCAATGAAATGTTGATTGAACTCTATTCTTTGAAAATTAATTATTACTGATCAAGTTGATTGGTTCATTGCTGTGTTGTTTTTCTTTGGGTTTCCACAAACAAAAAGAATTCAAATTGTTTTTTATTGCTTCAATTCAGTTCAGTGCACTGATAAAGAACATCGAGCTAAGAAAAAAAATAGAGCAGTTCCTGGAATATGAAAAATACTCAGTAAGTGCCACTGTAAGCTGCTCTGACACCACACAGATTTTTTACTTTATAACTTACTCATTCACAAAGTGCATTTGGTCCCAAAATACTGCCAGTAAATGACTAGGTTTGGCACTGGAAGTAAAATATCTAATGTGGCATTATTTCTGCCTGAAAGGAGTTTATAATAGTGTATGTATAGCATTCTCTATTATCTCTGAGGCCATATCATTTCAACGTATGGGCTACCTTTCATCAGCATCCCTTTTCCTGAAGACCATAACAACAGTCTTAGAAGATTCCTCTGCCTCTGCCTCAGACCAGACCAGAGGAATGAGTATGTACATATACACAGAGACTCACACAGACACATACATACATACATACACACACAGTCCCAGCTAACAGTAAACCATATTTAAGGACTCAAGGTTGTGAATAAATACCATAGTTTCCTGACTTCTTAGGCGATGAAATTCTGAGGCTTGTGTTCTACTATTTTTCAGAATTTTCCTATCAGATTAAGTTCTAGTTGCCCACAGTGGTATCTGGCATGATACTCATTTTTTACTGGCTGTTATTCACTGTCTCACTCTCCCCCTCCTCTACAACAGTATCCTGGGTTTATCAGCCAAACCACTTAACTGCATTTGAATCACTGTCTTCAGGGATCTCTGCTCCTAGGGGAATTTTAACAAAAATACAGGGAAATGGGAATGTATAGACATTTGAAAACCAGGTAAGACAATTAATCCTACAATAAACATTCTATTGGGTACAATGCTAATTAAAAAACAATAAAATAAAAAAGAAATGCCAATGTATGCTGAGAATTTTTGAAGGCAGTGAAGAGAGGAGAGAATACTTTAGGAAAAGCAAAGAACTTGAGTAGATATAGTGAGAAAGTCTGTATCAGTATGTTGAGAAGTTCAGTATAGCTTCAGTAGAGTATAAGGTGGAGGCAGAAAGTGAGAGAGTCTGGGATAGATCACAGATAGCCTTCTTTGTCTTGATGAAGAGGTTAGACTTAATTTTGTAGGCAATGGTGAGTCACTAAGTCAAACTTTGATGTTTTAGTCAATTAAGTGACCATATGTACTTTGCATTTTAGAAATGTTAATCTTGCAACAGTACAAATAATTATGCTTCCACAGATAACAGCAAGAAAGACCATCAGAAGGGGCACTGCAAAGTCTAAAGGAAGATGTGAAGCAGGAACTAAATCAAAGAAATGAAAGTGGAGACCAGAACAGAGATTAAGGAGAAGTTAGGAAGGTAGACTCAATTGACCTAGTCAACTGGTAAGAAACTAGAACATGGTAGGTGAAAAGAATGTAGAAATTCTCTCTATTGCTTTCTCTGATACCTGGGTGTGTGGAAGTGTCTTTCACAAACAGAAGAAATCACAGGAGGAATAGGCATTAATTTAGGAAGTGCAAAGGAAAAGCTACAAGATAATTAATTCAGTTTTGAAGATGTTATTGAAATATTTCTAGAACATCTGGGAATTTTCCAGAAGACAACTGTATGTGGGGAAAAGAGAAAGATTTGGGGATTTCATAATATAAGTGTACCAAATATCTACTGCCACATAACTGCTTCAAATGCAGTGGCTTATAACAACAATGACTTATTATTTCTCACAGTTCTGTAGGTTGGCTAAGCAGTTTTTCCTGTCTCACCTGGACTCACTCAAGTAGCTGCATGTAGCTGCCCGCTGGCAGTCTGGCTGAAGTGGAAGCAACAAAGTGGCCTTGGTCAGAGATCTGGGAATTTGGGCTGTTTTATCATTCCATGTGGCTTTGTATCCTTCACACCAGCTCTTCCTTACATGCCAAGAGACAAGAGTGGAAGCTGCAATGTCTCCTAAGATTCTGTGCAATATCACACCTGCCACGTTTTTCTTGTCTAAGCAAATCACAAGGTCAGCAAAACTCAAGGGAGTGATGAAGCAACAAGGTTACATTGCAAAGGCACATCAGAGCACCAGAGAAAGGTGTGACTCAGCAAATGCCATTAGTATAACAGACAAATCCAAAGTGGTTTTGAAATCTTGGATGCACCAGCCTTGTAAGTAGGAACTGGAGCCAAGTGAGCAGGGCATCAGGAGCCAAGTAAGAGATTCAAGAAAAAGTTAAGGAATGAATGCAAAAAAAGAGAAAGGGTCCAAGGAAGCCAGGAAGAAAGTTTTCTCAAGAATGATGGAGTATTTAAAAGTATCAAAAGACTCTGAAGTAGTCAGCAATACTAAAACCAAAAATTACTCAGATTTGGCAATTAGAAAGTCATTAGTGTCTTTTCCCAAAGTGGTTACAGTGATACAGTGGTGGGTAGAGACAGGAACCTGATTGTGGTGGCTTGAGAAATAATCGGATGTGAATATCTATTTGTCATTTTATCTAGGTAGTTTATAAAAGAAAAAAGGATATAGGACTGTATATGGGAAATCCAGCAAGGAAGGCTAATGAAAGAATATATGTAACACTGAGGGTACTTAGTAAGTTGGCTGTAATTGCTTTTTTTAAGAATAGTAGCCCATGATTAATACATTTTAAGACATCATTACTATTTTGATACACAATTCCGCAAATTAATAATCAGCACGTGTTCCCTAATATTCTACTGTGTCAAATTCTTAAAAAACTAAAAAATGGGAACTTTCCTGGTGGTGCAGAGGATAAGAATTTGCCTGTCAATGCAGGGGAGAAGGGTTTGACTCCTGGTCCAGGAGGATTCTACACGTCGATGAGCAGCTGAGCCTATGTGCTATAACTACCTAGCCGTGTGCCACAACTACTGAAGCTTGCACACCCAGAGCCTGTGCTCCCCATTAAGAGGAGCCACCACAATGAGAAGCCCATGCACTGCAATGAAAAATGTGCCCAGGTCCCCACAATCAGAGAGAGCCCATGAAAAGCAACAAGACGTAGCACAGCCAAAAATAAATCAGGAAATTAAAAACAAAACAAAACCAAAAAATTACTCTAAAGCAAACTTAAAATGTCAAAGTTATCAAATATTTCATTTGACACATTAATTAATGATGTAACCAATAAGATTTTGTACTGAAGTAATCAATAAGTAACCAAATAATCAAGTGACCAATAAAATGGACTAAATGTTTTTGCCCTGTTTTTGTCAGGGCCTTAATCCCAATGTAACAGTATTGGAGGTGGGACCTTTGGGAGGAACTTAGGTTTAGATGAGATTGGAAGCGTAGCACACTGGTTATGGGATTAATATTCTTAAAAAAGGGGGCTTCTCAGAAAAAGAATCCACTGCCAATGCAGGAGATATAAGAAATGTGGGTTTGATTCTTGGGTCCAGAAGTACCACTGGAGGGGGCATGGCAACCCACTCCACTGTTCTTGCCAGGAGAATCCCATGGACAGAGGAGCCTGGTGGGCTACAGTCCAAAGGGTCACGCAGAATTGACGTGACTGAAGCGACTTAGCATGGAAGCACACATCCTTAAAAAAATAAAAAGAGAGAGAGAGATGAGATATCCTCTCTCTCTCCTTGAATACACTAAGAAAAGGCCATATGAAAACATAATCAGAAAGAGAGCCCTCACCAAGAACACAATCCTATTGGTATCCTGATCTTGGATTTTTAGCTTTTAGAACCATAAGAAATAAATGTTTGGGGTTTAGGTCACCCACTCTATGTTATTTGGGTTGGCAGCCCAAGTCAACTGAAATGAATGTTAGGACCAGTTCAAAGAATTTATATACATGGGCCATCAGGAATGTGGAAATGAAATTGTTAATAGGAAAAAATCAGATTCTATGAAGTAAATAAACCTTGTGTTGAGGTGAACTTTATCAGGCAGAATAAATGTATCTCTACTGCAGATGATTTACTTGTATTACTATTAACAGGAATCCCTGCGTTATTATAAATCTTCCACAAATTGGCTTCTATCTGTATAAAGTTGCAAAATAGCCTATTCTCTAGAAAGACAGTGAGTGATACCACTCCCTTCTCACCCTTCTCTCACCATGTAAACCCAGAAGAGTCCTGTAGAAATGCTGAGCCCTGAAAAGAATATCCAGTAATCTTTTTTGCCCATTCCCAAACCCTGGACAATATGTTCTTTTCCTGGTAGCTTTCAGATACTACTATATATAATGATTTATGGCAAAAGGAATATCCCAAGTTTAACTTCAGTGTCAAATGACAATGTCAGAATGGATTCTGTAATTTGAACAGGGTTTAAAAAATTAACTTTGATGTTTCATTTCAAAGTTAAATGACATAATCAAATTTTGACTGATAACAGGTAGTTTAAAAAGCCCACTATAATGAGCACATGATTATTATATAAACATTTATACCAAATCAGTCTTTTAGATGATGTAATAACATAGGAAAGATTACAAATTATTTTAATTTTGGATAATTTTAGACCTCAGATCTGGTATCACTTTCTGCCTAGGTCAGTGACCTTTAGACTTGATTACTTTCCAGAAAACAGTTCGAACATAGATCCTTTTAGGGATATCCATTTTTGGAGCTTCAAATTCATAAGTAAACTATGTTAGGAGAGTAATAAGAAACCACTTAAGTACCTAAATTCATTCAACATACAAAAACTGAATCCATTGACCCCTCAGCTCTTCTTACGCTGCACTGTCCTGGGGCTGAAAACCTGCGCTGTGCGCTATGCTTATTTGTTCAGTTGTATGCCTCTGCGACCCTATGGACTGCAGCCCACCAGGCTCCTCTGTCTGTGGGGATTCTCCAATCAAGAGTACTGGAGTGGGCTGCCATGCCCTCCTCCCGGAGATCTTCCCAACCCAGGGACTGAACCCAGATCTTCTTCGTTGCAGGCAGATTCTTAACTAACTGAGCCACAGGGAAGCCCTGAGACCTCCAGGGTCCTAAATGAAAGGGGAGAGTTTCTCTAACAGATAAAGAAACTTTTGAACTTCTTGCACTTTTTTCTTAAAGATATTTCTGTTGAGGGTAAAATCAGACACTGGAACTATTGTCTTTCTGTACTGTTTTTATATTAGAAATGCAGAGATAAAGAATTGGTGGTATGAACCATGCCAAACAGCTCTTCCTTCTCACTCTCCCACATCATCCAAAAATGCATTGTTCTTGACAGAGAAGTACAACAGAGTGCAAAGCCAAGAGACCAGAATTATTAAACAAGTAAAAAAAAAAATTAAGTAAGGAATATTGAACACATTTTTTTTCATATAATTAAAATAAAAAATAAAACATTGCATCAATCCTCAATACTCATCTCTAGGGTTTGTCATGAAATGGGTACAGTGGGAAGATTATCAGAGAAAAGCCAGAAGTGTAGATTAATAATATGAAATCTTTTAAATATTGCCAGAGGTTTCTTAGAATTAAAATATTCATCAAGATTATCAGGTAAAGTCCACCAACAAAAGTTTTATGTTTTTTTCTTTTATTTTTCAGATTTAGGACTTCTTATACAAAGAAGTATTTTTCAGTTATATACAAACCAACCATAAAATATTCTAATTTGAGTCCATATTTATACTATTTATTTATAAAAATACTTAATACATTTTTCTTGAATAATAATTTTCTAGTTACATAATTCATTTGTAGCTTTACATATTTTACTTTCATAAAATGCATGGAAAAATATGATCATGTTC
>SJYC01150660.1:0-13706 GCA_006408675.1 Madoqua kirkii
TGTTCAGTCACTCAGTCGTGTCAGACTCTCAGCAACCCCATGAACTACAGCAAACCAGTCTTTCCTGTCCTTTACCATCTCCTGGAGCTTGCTCAAACTCATGTCCATTGCATCGGTGATGTTATCCAACCATCTCACCCTCTGTCACCCCCCTTCTCCTCTTGCCCTCAATCCTTCCCAGCATCAGGGTTTCTTCCAATGAGTCATTTGTAGAGCATTTAAAAACCAATGCAGGAATGAAAGCCAAAAGAGAACGCCAAGGGTGTCAGTCCATCCTCTCCGTTTCTTCCTCTCCAGCCCGTTGGTCATGGCCCAGCCCCTGCTGCCCTGTGCCCTCCAGAGGGCAGCTGGATCCAGCCCGCCTGGGGCCCAGAACATAGCCATTCTGCCCCCTGCAGCAGAAGTGGAGAAAAGCCACTGGCTCTAGGGAGCAAAGACATTTCTAAAGGCGCTTGGGTTCTTACCATTGAAAGACTGAGGTCTCCGAACAGGTGCCAAAGGTCTGAAAGGGTGTTCCACCCCACTTGCAGGATGATGAAGAGGCCAACAAACTTGACTCCCAGAGCGCCCGCCAGATTAACGCCGGTCAGGCTGAGCCAGAACCACCAGGGGGCAGAGAAGGGTCTGAAAACCAATAAGACACAGAGTTCAGCTAGATGTGTATAAGAGACAGGCATCTTGTGAGTATGGGAAAACAGATTCTAAAGTTTTCATATGTATGCATAGATAAGTATGATAAGCGCAAAATGCGTTATATTTGATAAAAATATTTAAATGTCATGGAATGTAAATATCAATTCAAACAGTAACAGAAGAGGAATACATCTTTCAAGTGTTAAGGAAGAACTGGTTTGAATTGTTGGGAAAGTGTCAGGTTATTATCATTTTTGAATTCCATTAAACACACTTAATAGAGTGACACTGTATTTTATTAGCTAAGATTTCCCATCAGTGGGAAATAACTTTTGCAACTATGTAAAATTTAAGACAAATAAATTCAAGTGCCAAGTTAAACATGTGTGAGAAGGTATGTAATTTTTTAAAATTCTATTTGGAGTTATGGAGTAGAAATTTGGATCCCACTGGTTTGTACTGAATATTTTATGCTCTTAAGAGCACTTTTTAAAGAGCACTTATTTTAGTTTGTACTTATGAATTCCTTTTTATGTACTTGAATTAACATTAGTCTTTCCCAGTAATTTGTGTGTTTCATGGAATTAGGGATGGGGCTTACTTTTTTTTTTTAATCGGTGTTCTCAACAACTTGTGCAGCATCTAGACTCTCACAGTTAAGGGTATGTATTGTTGTTCAATTGCTTAGTTGTGTCCAACTCTTTGCGATGCCACAGACTGCAGCCTGCCAGGATTCACTGTCCTTCACATTATCCTGGAACTTGCTATGGCAGTATTAAATTATTCACTTAGCTAAACTTCAAGCAAAATAACATTTCTCCCATCATTCTCAACACATATTAAATTTATGCCTCTTCCTCCTTGATGTCCTTCTATATACAAATCCTGCTAAACAAATCAGTGCTGCCAGTGGCAATTAGTATCATCCTATATTTTATGACTCTTGTAATATAGTTATCATTTTACCAGCACTAAATGCTTAGCCTTTTATTACTATTACCATTCTTTTCGAGATGAAGTTGTACACCTAGAAAATGTTGTACAATGTAACTTTGCAAAATTAATATAAGCTGAATGCTGGTTCAGTTCAGTTCAGTCGCTCAGTCATGTCTGACTCTGCCACCCTACGACTCACAGCACGCCAGGCCTCCTGTTTATCACCAACACCCAGAGTACACCCAAACCCATGTCCATCACATCGATGATGCCATCCAACCATCTCATCCTCTGTCATCCCCTTCTCCTCCTGCTCTCAATCTTTCCCAGCATCAGGGTCTTTTCCAATGAGTCAGCTCTTTCCATCAGGTGGCCAAAATATTGGAGTTTCAGCTTCAACATCAGTCCTTCCAGTGAACACACAGGACTGATGTCCTTCAGAATGGACTGGTTGGATCTTCTTGCAGTACAAGGGACTCTCAAGAGTCTTCCCCAACACCACAGTTCAAAAGCATCAATTCTTCAGTGTTCAGCTTTCTTTATAGTCCAACTCTCACATCCGTACAAGACCACTGGAGAAATCACAGCCTTGACTAGACGGACCTTTGTCAGCAAAGTAATGTCTCTGCTTTTTAATATGCTGTCTAGGTTGGTCATAACTTTCCTTTCAAGGAGTAAGCATCTTTTAATTTCATGGCTGCAGTCACCATCTGCAGTGATTTTGGAGCTCAGAAAAATAAAGTCAATCACTGTTTCCACTGTTTCCCCATCTATTTGCCATGAGGTTATGGGTAGTTGCCATGATCTTCGTTTTCTGAATGTTGAGCTTTCAGTGAACTTTTTCACTCTCCTCTTTCATTTTCATCAAGAGGCTTTTGAGTTCCTCTTCACTTTCTGCCATAAGGGTGGTGTCATCTGCATATCTGAAGTTACTGATATTTCTCTCAGCAATTTTCATTCCAGCTTGTGCTTATTCCAGCCCAGCATTTCTTATGATGTACCCTGCATATAAGTTAAATAAGCAGCTGTACTCCTTTTCCTATTTGGAACCAGTCTGTTGTTCCATGTCCAATTAAAACTGTTGCTTCCTGACCTGCATACAGGTTTTTCAAGAGGCAGGTCAGGTGGTCTGGTATTCCCATCTCTTTCAGAATTTTCCACAGTTTATTGTGATCCACACAGTCAAAGGCTTTGATATAGTCAATAAAGTAGAAATAGAAGTTTTTTGGAACTCTTTTGCTTTTTTGATGACCTAGCAGATGTTGGCAATTTGATATCTGGTCCCTCTGCCTTTTCTAAAACCAGCTTGAACATCTAGAAGTTCATGGTTCATGTACTGCTGAAGCCTGGTTTGGAGAATTTTCAGCATTACTCTCCTAGCATGTGAGATGAGTGCAACTGTGCAATAGTTTGAGCATTCTTTAGCATTGGCTCTCTTTGGGATATAAGCTGAATTCTGGTACTTAGGCCAAAATTGTTGTAGATTTTTATGTCTTCACATGTTTCATGTCTTTTAGTTTTCCTGTGTTTTAAAACTGAAGATAATTTTCCTTCAATTTCATTCCTACAAAATTTGATTATTGGTTCTGTTATTCAAAGGATACTTATCAGAATTATAACATTTGACAATGAAAAGACAGTGAATAAATACAATGATGAAAGACAACTCTGCATTCAGATGGGTATATCTTTCCTTTTTTCCTTTGCTTTTCACTTCTCTTCTTGTAACAGCTATTTGTAAAGGCCTACTTAGACAGCCATTTTGCTTTTTTTTGCATTTCTTTTCCATGAGGATGGTCTTGATCCTTGTTTTCTGTACAATGTCACAAACCTCATTCCATAGTTCATCAGGCACTCTATCTATCAGATCTAGTCCCTTAAATCTATTTCTCACTTCAACTGTATAATCATAAAGTATTTGATTTAGGTCATACCTGAATGGGCTAGTGTTTTTCCCACTTTCTTCAATTGAAGTCTGAATTTGGCAGTAAGCAGTTCATGATCTGAGCCACAGTCAGCTCCTGGTCTTGTATTTGCTGACTGTGATGGAGATAGAGCTTCTCCATCTTTGGCTGTAAAGAATATAATCAGTCTGATTTTGGCATTGACTATCTGGTGGTGTCCATGTGTAGAGTCTTCTCTTGTGTTGTTGGAAGAGGGTGCTAGCTATCACCAGTGTGTTTTCTTGGCAAAACTCTATTAGTTTTTGTCCTCCTTCATTCTGTATTCCAAGACAAAATTTGCCTGTTACTCTAGGAGTTTCTTGACTTCTTACTTTTGCATTCCAGTCCCCTATAAAGAAAAGGACATCTTTTGCGGGTGTTAGTTCTAGAAGGTCTTGTAGGTCATTCAACTTCAGCTTCTTCAGCTTACTCTTGGGGCATAGACTTGGATTAGTGTGATACTGCATGGTTTTCTTTGGAAACAAACAGATCATTTTGTCATTTTTGAGATTGTCCATCTGTATTTCTGCATTAATTTTATCAAACAGTAACCAATATTTCTTTTCATAAAGTGTCACTAATATGTATCCTAATCACTACATGAACACGTGGCACTGGTTTAACACCCATACACAAGTCAGTCTCACTTTTTGGAAGTGAGTTCATGGTTTTAGAGATAAAATTTTAATAATATTTACTAGGAATTTAAATGGTTACTTTACTCAGAAGTAAAGATATCAACACTGTATTTGCTTCCACCACCACACAATTCAGATAATAATTACATAACTGTTATACTACTACTACTACTTCTAAGTCGCTTCAGTCGTGTCCGACTCTGTGCGACCCCATAGACAGCAGCCCACCAGGCTCCCCCGTCCCTGGGATTCTCCAGGCAAGAACACTGGAGTGGGTTGCCATTTCCTTCTCCATAAAGATATGCTTAATAAAAGAATAAGTAGACTGATATATATTTTTTAATGTTGTTGCTGCTGTTGTGGAAAATACTATCCTAAGGTTGTTTACTAGGAAAATATATATTTTAAAGTATGTTCATTTAGCAAAAACAAAAAATTTTCTAGCACTTTTCTGGCAGGAGAAAAATACTATAATTCTGATAGCCCTTTTTAATAGCAGTAGAATACTACTTCAGATAGCTTCAGGTGATGTTTCAGTTTTCAGACCACTTTCCTGAATGAAGTAAGCATTATGGATGGCTTTTAGCAAATACTTAAAGTCCTGAAAGCTAGAGACTGGAGAATAACCAAAGCTTCATCAGAGTACATGTTTAAGACAAGATTTTATCAAGGGTCAGATTGAATCTAGTCTTCTGTAAATACTTCATGATTTTTAAAAATTATGTAATAGCTATGTGAAAATTGTAGTTATAGTAAGGAACACAATAGTTATGTAATAGTTTTATCTGTCAGAAATTGTTATTTAGAAACAGATGTTTCAAAAGTTATCATTTCTAGATGGTAATAGATCAGCATTGTATTCCAGGCCAATACTATCACACTGCTACAGCTACCTGAATTAAAAAAAAAAAAGACAGTTTCTATGAGTTCACTGGGACTTCCCAGGTGGCTCAGTGCTAAAGAATCTGCCAGCAACGCAAGAAACACAGGTTCAGGCCCTGGGTTGGGAAGATCTCCTGGAGAAGGGAATGGCAACACACTCCAGGCAACCCATTCCTGCCTGGGATATCTCATGGACAGAGGAGCCTAGCAGGCTATAGTCCATGGGGTTATTAAAGAGTAGGACAAGCAACCAAAAAACAAATAAGTCCACTGAGTCAAAGGTCATGAGCACTTAGCAAACTGAACTCCATTTTGATGAAGAGCAACAAAAACAAAAACACAATGCTTTCTAAACTTAATACCAGAATTGAGGATTAGAAACAGAGGGAGGTGAGATAGACCACAGCAAGAAATGAGAGAATTTCAGATAGTCGGTCCCTTCAGGAAGAAGACCTTGCTGGAAGAAATGAGAGAAAGCCCAGAGGATAGATTAGGCATAGTGGTTGAGACAATGATAATAAATGGCTGCAAATAAGACAGTGTTGTATTTGAAATGGCTTAGATAGGATCAGTGCAGTGTAGAATACCAGATGTAGAGTGTTTGCTCAGCCTTTCAGTGGTGTCTGACCCTTTGTGACCCTGTGGACTATCGCCTAACCAGGCACCTGTCTCCATAGAATTTCCCAGGTAAGAAAACTAGAGTGTGTTGCCATTTCCTATTCCAGGGTATCTTCCCAACCCAGGACCAGACCTGCATCTCCTGCATTTTCTGCACTGGCAGGCAGACATTCTTTCCCACTGAGCCATCTGGGAAGCCCATGAATAAAGACCAACAAAATTATTTATTATATAACAAAGCCTAAGAGTTAAGAACTGTCATTTTTAACTAGATGTTGAATACAGATAGTTGAAAATGATAGTTCTTTACTCTTAGACTGTGTTGTAGAATAAAGGATTTGGTTGTCTTTCTCCCTGGTTCCTGTGGGGCAACTTCTAAACTCTTGGAATTTCCCAAAAGATGTCTCCATTATTCATGATGGGTTGGTCCCTTGGGTCACACCTGAGTTTTTGCTAGTGAGGTGATTCCTGCCAGGCCCTGATATAGTTTTAGGATGGGGGATACCATGCTGGAAAGACCAACTTTGTGACTAAAGGGCTGGGAATTTGAGATTGTAAATAAGCCCAACCTCCTAGGAGAGGAAGACAAGTTAGAGACTGAAATGTAATCACATGGTTAATGATTAAATCAATCATACCAATGTAATCAAATCCCATTGTCCTAGATAGTTATACACACTGTTATCAGGAAAGGGAAATGCCTTAACTCTACAAGGTAGATATAGAAGCTCTTTATTTAGCACCCTCTCCTATATTACTTTATGAGTTTTTTATTTTGTTAGTTTGATTTATTCTTTATAATAAAACTGAAATTGTAAATATAGCACCTTCCTGGATTTTGCAAGTTGTTCTATCAAATTATTAAATCTGAAGGTCAGTAGAAACCCCTAATTTGCAGTAATTTGCAGTCAGTACAGGTGCCCTCAGAAGCTCTGAGCCTGAAGCTGGTGTCTAAAGAGAGGGTACTTCTTTGAAGGACTGCACCCTTAACTGTTAAAATTACATTGCAGAGTGGGACACAAGGGTGTTATGAAATTCTCCCCCATTTCCAAAAGAGACAATTTAGTAGAGTTCTATACTTAAGCCTGATAAAATTATGAAATCAAAGAGTAATGGAAGAAATCTAAAAGGCACTAATTTAGTCTGTCCCAAGTAGAAGGAGATTCCAAATTCAGAGTAAAATAAACAGAAAGTGTGATTTGATAATAATGTTATTAATATAATTAACATCAAGTCACTGACTTATCTCAACTAAAGATGGAACGAGTCCAGAGTCTAGGATAGGGCTAGGCTTATAGTTACAAATCAGGTGAATAAAAGGAAGTGAAAGAAAGGAAGTGAAAGGGAGTGAATTAAAGGAAGGGATGCAAAATTTGGGAGACTAAAAGGTTATGACAGCAATAAAATTGACCCTTTGAACAGCTTTACACTCCTCTTTATACTCACCCCAATTTGTTCTTGTGATTTTTTTTTTTGGTTAAAGTAGTACTTCAAAGTTAAAATGTCATTATAGATACTTAAAAAACACAGGCAAACAAAAATACAAAAATAAAAACACAATTTTCTTATTATCCAAAAACTAATTACTTACACCTTAGCATATATTTTTCCAGGTAACTTTCTGCATATATAAAATGTATATTTTTCACCAAAGTCAGATCATATTGTATATTATTTTATATGACCTGATTTTTTCAATTATAAATATAATTTTTCCATATCAATAAGTTTTTATATTGCCAGATGGTAGGTGTGGAGGGGATGAGTGAAATAGTTCAATGAGATAAAGGAGTACAAACTTTCAGTTGCAAAAGAAACAACTCATGGAGATGAAATGTACAGCATGGAGAATACAGTCAGCGATAATGCAATGAATTTGTATGGTGACAGATGGTAACTGGGGCTTCCTAGGTGGCTTAGTGGTAAAGAATCCACCTACCAATATAGGAGATGAGGAAGATACCGTGGAGGGGGAAGTGGTAACCCACTACAGTATTCATGCCTAGAAAATCCCATGGGCAGAGGAGCTGCAAAGAGTTGGACACAACTCAACACACACATAGAGGGTAACTAGACATCAGGTGATCATTTTGTAATGTATAGAAAAACCAAATCACTAACGTTATGCACCAGGAACTAACAGTGTTGTAGGTCAATTATACTTCAACAAACAAACAAACTCATAGAAAGAAAAAGAAATTAGATCTGTGGTTACCAGAGGTAGGAAGGCAATGGCAACCCACTCCAGTGTTCTTGCCTGGAGAATCCCAGGGAACCTGGTGGGCTGCCGTCTATGGGGTCGCACAGAGTCAGACACGACTGAAGCGACTTAGCAGCAGCAGCAGCAGCAGAGGTAGGAAGTGGGAGGAGAGAGAACTGGATGAAGGTGGCCAAAAGGTAAAAAGTCCCATTTAAAAGAGAAATAAGTAGTAGGGATGTAATTTACAACATGATAAATATAATTAACAGTACTATCTGTTATATATGAATGCTGTTAACAGTAACTCCTGAGAGTTCTCATCACTAGGAAATCTTTTTCCTTTTTCTTTTATTTTGTGTCTATATAAGATGAAGATGTTCACTAAACTTATTGAAGTAATCATTTTGTGATGTATGTAGGTTTAATTATTATTCCATACATCCTAAATTTATACAGTACTGTATATCAATTATATCTCAATAAAACTAGAAGTAAAATAAGCTTTTATTTTATCGAATAATCAGTTGATAATCAAATTTTCCTTAACTGTCACAGAGATGTTCTTTGCAGCTATACAAACTGAATATAATCCAGGACCATAAAATTATCTGGTGGTTGTATCACTCATGTGTCTTCTAGTCTAGCATTGCATACCTCTTTCTTGACAAGATTTATAAATAGATTGGCCAGTTGTTCTATGGAATACTGTACCTTCTAAATTTGAGTTGAGTCTTCATAGTGTGGATTAGTTTTTTCCCTTATTCCCTGTATTTCTTACAAACTGACAGTTTTAAAGTTTTGATGACTGAAATTCATTATTTTATAACCAACCTGAAGTAATGTTACATATTTTATAGTGTATCATATGGGGAGACACATAATTTCTGGTTGGCCTATGCTTAGTGATAATAAGAATAACCTTGGTTTAAGGTAGTAATCATTTCATTACACAATTGCATTTTCTTCCTTATAACTAAGAAGTAATCTAAGTTTCTTTGGGAATATGAAATGTCTACTTTTTCAAAGTTACACCTAACACTCTTAACAAAGTTGGTAATTTCTGCCTCCATCAATGATTTTATTAGGTCTCCATATTGTCATTCTGCTTTGTACTGCCTCTGATATGTTTTTTTTTTTTTTAAGAATGACATTCTCAAGACACGTGTATCTTCTACTAGATTATACAGAGAGAAAAACCAGAGACTGTCTTTATTTTAGTAACACCTCTTTGTCTAATGCGACATGCTAAAAAAAAAAAAGGACAAAACAATGACAAAAAACCCCCAACCTAAACCAAAAAAGAAAACCTTACTTCTATTGATTAAGTTTGAAAGAAGAACCAATGTAATAAAATAAGAAAAGTATTGAATGTCCAAAATATGTGTTAAATTGTTATGGGTTGAATTGTTCTCCCCTGAAACTATATGTTAAAGTTTTTACCCCTTATCCTTAGTACTTCTGAATGTGACCTTATCTAGAAATAGGGTTGATGCAGATATAATTAGCTAAGTTAATAAGGTCATGCTGGGTAAGGTAGATTAGGGCTGCTACTCCAATGTGAACAGTGTCTATGAAAAATGGAAATTTGGAGAGAGACATGCACATAGGAAAACACCATTCAAGGATTAGACTTCTGCTGCCAGAAGCTAAGGAACCATCAGAAGTTAAGAGAAAGGTCTGTGACACATCCTTCCCTGGAGCCTTCAGAGAAAACATGGACCTTCCTATATAATGATCCCAAACTGCTAGCCCCCAGAATGGTGAAAGCTAGTCAAAGCTATGGTTTTTCCAATAGTCTTGTACAAATATGAGAGTTTGATGCTAAAGGAGGCTGAGCACAGAAGAATTGATGCATTCAAACTGTGGTGCTGGAGAAGACTCTTGAGAGTCTCTTGGACAGCAATGAGATCAACCAGTCAAGCCTAAAGGAAATCAACCCTGAATACTCATTGGAAGGACTGATGCTGAAGCTGAAGCTCCAATATTTTGGCCACCTGATGAGTAGAGCCAGCTCACTGGAAAAGATCCTGATGCTGGGAAAGATTAAGAGCAGGAGGAGAAGTGAATTACAGTAGATGAGATGGCTGGATGGCATCACTGACTCAATGACATGAGTTTGAGAAAACTCTAGGAGATAGTGAAAGACAGGGAAGCTATAACAGTCCTAGGAAACTAATGCACTCAACTATTCCTGTTTCAAATTCAAATCCACACTGACAAGACATTTAAGAGCTCTTGGCCATATATCAAGAATAAATGAAAAATTTTTTAAAAAGTCCAATCTAAATATAAAAAAATGAAAGAGAGGAAGAGGGAATGGCTCTAGTTCTACGTTCCATTGTTAGCTACAGTTGCTTTGATCCTTGTAGAGTACGAGGGGTTGCAAGCCTTTTGTGCAAGATTGCTCTATTACATGTAACATTGTATTTTAAGCAAACATTCATTTCTGGCAAGTCAATATCACAAATGAAATATTGTCTGAGGAGAAAGGAAAATCAATATCCACCTTTAGGGTCATTAAATTTTGATAAGGATTTTCTGCAAACATCAATATACTACCAAACAGATGTGTATCACATGAGTTTTGTTCTCTGTTTAATCCAATCTGTCTAGAAGTCCACTTGAACACACACAGACACACTCACATACACAGTTTTCTACAGAATCACTAGTAACCTTCTGGCTTTGCTGCTTGTCTTATTTTAAGTAGATATATTTACTGGTATCAGCCTTACCATTAGAAAGAAGTACCAAGCCAACCAGATCCATACGTGCACTCCAAGATAGTTGAAGAAATAGAACAGAATAGTCAGCTCAAAATGATGGAGGAAGTAAGAATGTTTTCACTTTCCATATTTAAGAACCATATTGCTATTTAAAACAAAACAAAAACAAGGAGAACAGGCTGAGTAAAATTTTATAGAGTAAAATCTGAGAAAAACTCAGGCTGAGATAAAAACAAATAAGTGTCCTGAAAAAAAATGTGGGCTGCTTACCTTTCCATAAGTTTTGAGACAGTATCCAGAGAAATTACCATTTTCTAACAGGGGTTCAAATGATCCATTGGATCTACTATTTTCCATGAGTATTTTTCCATTTTATCAAAAAGTAAGCTCTCAATAATCTATTTCTAGACTAAAGAAAAAAAAAACTTTGCTAAATTATGTTTTATGCATTTGTTTGCTTGATTATATCTTACAAACAACTGCAGGCTTTCAAAATGTTTTCTTGAATTATTAATGCCATGAACCTAGCTATACTTTACAGTTGGATAATTATCCTTATCCCATTCCACTCAACGTTTGATTAACATTCCTTGTAAAATAGGTTAATGATAATCTGAATGCCCTAGGCTAGTAATTCTCAAGTCCTTTGTTCATGCACACTTTCAAATACATGCATGCTCATGCAACAGCAGAGGTACGTTGTTTGGAACTTGGAATGTCTGAACAAACAGGTCACTAAAGCATAGCCTAGACAGTATATTCAAAAGTAGAGACATTACTTTGCTGACTAATGTCCATCTAGTCAAGGCCATGGTTTTTCCTGTGGTCATGTATGGATTTGAGAGTTGGACTGTGAAGAAAGCTGAGCACCGAAGAATTGATGCTTTTGAACTGTGGTGTTAGAAGAAGACTCTTGAGAGTCCCTTGGACTGCAAGGAGATACAACCAGTCCATTCTGAAGGAGATCAGCCCTGGGATTTCTTCAGAAGGAATGATGCTAAAGCTGAAACTCCAGTACTTTGGCCACCTCATGAGAAGAGTTGACTCATTGGAAAAGACTCTGATGCTGGGAAGGATTGGGGGCAGGAGGAGAAGGGGACGCCTGAGGATGAAATGGCTGGATGGCATCACTGACTCAATGGACGTGAGTCTGAGTGAACTCCGGGAGATGGTGATGAATAGGGAGGCCTTGTGTGCTGCGATTCATGGGGTCCCAAAGAGTCGGACACGACTGAGCGACTGAACTGAACTGAACTGAAAGTATAGCCACTACAAAAATGTGTAGCATACCAGACATAGTACACTACCAAATACTCTGGCTTTCTGCTAATCCCCTGAGTTCATAGCAGGCCTCAGCCACAATGCTTACAGATAATGTACACAAAAATGTTTGCAAATCTCTCTAATCTATGGCTGTGTCTTTGATATCCTTTATAATGGCAAATACCTTTAGTGATTCCTAATTGTACAGCTCTTCTTTCTACTTTCTAGATCATTTCCTTCAAAGTACTTTCAGGTAACCCAAAACATTTAATAGCCAGAATGATACCATTTCTGTTTATGCCTTTAAAACATGGTAAGCACTTTCACTGGTATATATCTTGTCAATCATTATGAGATAAAATGGTTCACCAACGTATAAACAACGGGGCCACAGCCCAATAAACAACTAAAAAACAACTTTAGAGAAGTGGTGTAAAAAAACCTCTTTGTCTTCATTTACACTTTCAAGTGTGTGTATCCCCAGCCAAACAGGATATGTTTTCAGAAACGGGAGTGCACTAAACTCAGATGAAGACAGAGATGATCATTACTCAAACCCAAGAATTTAGCAGTAGATGGGGAGTTAATATCTACAAATAAAGAATGTTCAACAGTCAGAAGCACTGACTTTTGTTTGCTAAAAGCATTTCATAACCCTCAGATCATGAGGGAAATATAGGATTACACTGTACTTTAAACGGAGAAGGCAATGGCAACCCACTCCAGTACTCTTGCCTGGAAAATCCCATGGACGGGGGAGCCTGGTGGGCTGCCATCTATGGGGTTGCACAGAGTTGGACACGACTGAAGCGACTTAGCAGCAGCAGCAGCAGTACTCTAAAGGGCTATGTAAAAGACAGAACATCTATTGCAACATGTCAGTGGCCCCATGTGGCATGGGCCCATTAAAAGAGAAATAAAGGATCCATATTTTGTGTAGTTCTTTTGATGAATTTAAAGGTTCAAACAGTACTGTACAAAGTAGCAATGATTACAAGGCAAACACTATTACTTAAAACACTTTTATGTGGTTTCTATCTAAATTTTCAACTATTCTCTTAAGCTACCCTTCAGCAGGAACTGAATGGTATATGCATACACAGTTGCAGTAAAAATAAATTTAATAACATGCTTCCCCAGTGGCTCAGACAGTAAAGAATCTGTCTGCAACAAAGGAGACGGGAGTTCCATGCCTGGGTTGTGAAGAACCCCTGCAGAAGGGAATGGCTACCCACTCCAGTAATCTTTTCTGGAGAATTCCATGGACAGAGGAGTCTGGAGGGCTACAGTCCATGGGGTCCCAAAGAGTCCGACATTTATGAACAACTAACACAATTTACAATTTAATAGCATAACAGTTATTGATAAAAAATATCCAGGTAAGATTTGGCAGGGGCTGGAACACACCACTTAAAGGGTATTATAGAAACTGTATTCTAAAGGAAAGAAAGTAAGAAGAGGAAGAGAAACCAGATAGGGTTGCAAAGACAACTATCTACTGGATCTGTTCAGATTCCCTCCGTATATTGTTTTTAATTTTTCTTCATTAAACTATTACACAGAGAGATAATATGATGATATGTTCTAGGAGCACCAGAAAAAGTTGATATAACTTGAAATTTGCTAAGAGCGTAGATTTTAGATATTCTCACCAAACCTCAAAGAGCAGTTTAAAAGGTAGCTATGTGAGGTAATTAATGTTGACTTGATTGCATTTTAAAATGAATATGCATATTAAATACACAGTATACCTTTTAAAAATCACATTGTATAATCTAAATGTATACAATTTTATTTGCCAATCTACTTTAATAAAGTTGGAATAAAATAAAATGAATAAAATAGAAGTTGATACACAATGGATAAA